>JABUQX010013101.1:42500-55158 GCA_015478945.1 Trachelipus rathkii | reverse complement strand
CTTTAATTTTGTCAATATATGTGTTTTTTCTCCTTATGAATGAGTTTCTTTGCTGTTTTAAAGTCTTTTTGCTCTTTAAATCCGAAAACAGCAGCTTTTCAAAACTGAAGTAACATATTCTTCAGTATCCTTTTTCGTCGATTCTGTTGAATAAATGAGAAGGAATCTGAAGATTGGGTTTAAAAGTAGGAAACTGTTTTCCTTTCTTTATACAACATATGTATCTTCGCACATCCATTGCTTAAGAAGATCATCGTACATTTAAATTGTCATTATTTCAATCCTCAAGGAATGTTAGTTAAAGCTTGGATCAAGATAGGTAGCAAGCACAAGATTCGTATCAGTAAAGCAAATGAATCTATTTTTTACTGAATTTTTCCATGCTGATACTGTAGACCCAGTCCCTCAAATTGCCCTTTTCCTGATCCTTTTCAAAAAAACTGCAAATCACTTTCATATTTGGATTTATTGCGATGTCATTGATTCCTTGTTGTGACTCAAGAAATTATACAATCAAAAAAAATTTTACAGTATTTTTAGCAATTTTTCAAGAACTTTCCATTGATTTGAGTAGAAGGGCAACCTTTTTGGACGTAAATGACCGCGACCTTTTTTGACCTTTTGGTTTGACCGCGACCTTTTGGCTTGACCTTTTTGGGCAACCTGAATTTTTTACCTTAACTTTTTTTGGAGGCCTTGACCTTTTTGAGAACCCCGGATTTTTCGAAGAACCCGAGATTTTTTGAGGAACCCGGAATATTTTTGGGAGGTGAGGACCCGGGATTTTTTGGAGAAACCCGGATTTTTTTGAGAACCCTTGATTTTTTCTTTGACGAACCCAATTTTTTGGAGAGAACCCAAATTTTGACCGAACCTATTTTTGAAGAACCCGGATTTGTTGAACGCCGCATTGAACCCGGATTTTTTAGAAAGACCCGAATTTTTTGGGGAGAACCCGATTTTGAGAACCCCAAATTTTTGGAGAACCCAAATTTTTGAGAAACCCAAATTTTTTTTTTTGAGATCCCAAATTTTTGAGAACCCTAAATTTTTTTAGAACCCTAATCTTTTTTTTTGGCAACCCTAATTTTTTCGCAACCCTAATTTTTGCAACCTTCGAAAAGGTTGCGCCAAACGGTTGCCGGTCAAGCAACCCTTGTACATGTCCCACCCTAATTTTTTTTCGACCAAACCTTTGGTTCTTCCATGGTCAATTTTGGCCCACCCTATTTTTGGCCACCTTTAGGGGCTTAGCCTATTTTTTGATGTCTTTACTCTACACACGTGGGCGCGCGCGCACACACACACACACACACACACACACTAGCCTTCACCTAGCCACACCTAGCTTACACCCAGCCTCCACATAGCCTACACCAGCCATGACACCTATCCACACCCGCACCAGCCTCCACCCCACCTCACCGAGCCTACACCTACACCTAGATTCCACTCAGCCTTCACCTAGCCCACACCTACACCTAGATTCCACCCAGCTCAACTAGCCTACACCTACACCTAGCCCACACCTATCCTTCCCTAGCCTACACTACACCTAGCCTCCAACAGCCTTCACCTACACCTACACCCAGCCTGTACCTAGCGCCTACACCTATCCTTCACCTAGGCCTACACCTATCCTTCACCTAGCCTACACCTACACCTACACCTACACCTAGCCTCCACCAGCTTCATCTACACCTACACCTAGACTCCACCAAGCCCTAGCCTACACCTAACCTAGCCTACACTTACACCTTACAACTTTGAGTGCTCAACTTTTATGGCTCAACTTTGATGACGTCATCTTTGGTGGCATCTTATATTGATGATTCAAACTTTGATGACTCAAGATTATTGATGTGGTTCAAAAACTTTGATGGTTCCAACCACCGTAGAAGTATCTAGTGAATGTTCTATTACGTGTTCTATATTATTCTAGAGTATTAGATGAGTGCCAGGTGATTGCCAATGAGTCCAATGAGTCCCAATGAGTGCCAATGAGTGCCAGTGAGTAGCACAGGAAGTCCACATAGGCCGTGAGTGCCACATAGTGCCAACTGAGTCCCACTTTTTTCAAGCCTTTTTCTAGCCTCCCCTGAGCCCCGAATAACCCTAATATGGTGTCTACCCCGAGGTTATAAGGTATGAGGAATCGATTGTGTATATTACAAGTTGGCTAGGGATGCCTTCCTACTTATGAGTTATCTTGTTTCTATCACTAAGTATAATATATATATTATATATAATATAATATATATATAATATATTATATATATATATATATATATATATATATTATATATTGTATATATATATATATTTTATTATATTTATATTATATATATAATTCTATATATATATATATATTATATATATAATATATATATAAAATATATAATATAATATATATATAATATATAATAATTTATATATATAATATATTACTGCACACACACCTACATACAACAACTATAACACTTATAACACATTCACATGAACTTATACACACTATGACACTTTTAAGCACGTTACACTCCCATAGACACTTACATTAACCCTATATACACTTACATCACACCCACACACAGATACACTTACAATTACACTCACACACTCGATATTTTTGATGCCTCAACTGTTGATGCCTCAACTTTGATTGGCCTCAGCATTGATGCCTCACATTAATGCCTCAACTTTGATGGCCTCATCCTTGAAGGTTCAACTTGACTCATCTTTGATGAAGTTATCTTTGATACCACCTATATTGATGATTCATCTTTGTTGACTCATCTTTTGTCTTCCCCTAAGTCATAAGCTGCCCCCCAGGACGCAGCATGATCCCACCGGATGGAGGCCCCGCCCCCGCAGGTGCGACCCGCCGCGTCCCCGCCCGCCCGTGCGCCCGCAGGCGCAATTATTATTATTTTTAACCGCCCCCGCGTGCGCCCGCAGGCGCATATTTCCGCGTACCCGCCCGCCGGGTGCGCCCGCAGGCCGCAATATTCCTGTGGGAATGAAAAATATATATAATATGAGTCATTCATATTTTTATTCATACTTAAACATTTCAAAGAATTCTTTTCAAATATACTATATGAGTCATTCATTTTTTTATTTCATACTTAAACAATTTTTATAAAAACATTTTCGCGACCTAAAAATGGTCCATCAGGACCTATTATTTATTACATATATTTATTAACATTATTTTACTTATACTTTTTTAATATAAAATTTTAAAAATTGATGTAGAAGAAAAAAAGCCAAGTTGCACTTGAATATAATCATTTATTCTACTTCAATTGTACCAAAAATATCATTAAAAAAACATAAACTTGACATACCTTAAAGCAGTAGTAAATTCAAGTAAATCAATAGAGGTGTACCTAACAACAAGGGAATTAGTATGCTTTTGTTTTACTGTTTTATGCTATGTAAAGTATATCTTTACTGTTTAAACTTTCTGCTTTACTGTTTTAAACTCATGCTTTACTGCTTTAACTCACATACATTACACATACCTTAAAGCAGTAAATCAGTAAATCAATAAGGTGTTACCTAACCTAAAGGATTAGTATGCGTTTGTTTTTCTGCTTTACTGCTTTACTGCTTTACTGCTTAACTTTATGTTTTACTGCTATAAGTCTCATACATTACATACCTTAAAGCAGTTAAACAGTAAATCAAAAGAGTGTTAACCTAAAACACCTAAGGGATAGTATGCTTTTGTATTTACTGCTTTACTGCTTAACTATTCTCTTTACTGCTTTAACTTGCTGCTTTACTGCTTTAACTCATGTTTTACTGCCTTTAACGCATGTTTTACTGCTTTAAACTCATATGTTTTACTGCTTTAACTCATATATTTATTAACATTTATGTTGCTAATTGAATTAATTCTGGATTTTTCTTTTATTTATTTTATTTTTATTTATTTTTATTCTTTTTATTCATTATTTTATTTTTATTATTTACTTAAATGATTATTTGATTTTTTTTATACTTTTATTTTTATTCTTATTTATGTCTTTTTATTATTTTTATATTTACTTTTTTTATTATTTACATTATTTATTTTATTATTAACTTAGTGTATTTACTTCATGCTATTTTATTTATTATTTAGAAGCAGGAAACACCCGCGCACACACACGCACAACACACACACACACACATACACACACACACACACACTTACACTTATACACACACACATTCACTATGACACTTATACACACACATTCACTATGGCACTTACATTTACCCATAGACACTTACATTTTACACTTATACCACACACACACACACACACACACACAGATACTTACACAACACACAGATTTACTACACTCACACAGATTTACTTACACTCACACACAGATTTACTTACACACACACAATTTACTTACACACACAGATTTTACTTTACAGTCACACACAGATTTTCTTACACCACACACACACACACCCACACACACGCACCACTCACTACAACATCACACACACGCACAACTCACATTACACATATAAACGTATAATTTATTAAAACATTTTATGTTTTAATAAACACGTACATTTATATTACTCATTCAAATACAAACTAAAATTATTTCAAAGTTTCTTAAAACTTCTATAATAAATCAATCATTATCTTGAACAAAGAATTTATTATTAACTGTTAATACTTTTTGTTTATAAATTTTATAACTATCAAGTTTAAAAAACTTTTAGTAAAATTTTAGAAATTTTATTAAAACATATATTTACACACCTTAAAGCAATAAATCAGAAAAATCAGTAAGGTCAGCCCCTAGCACCCCCTACACCATGCTTAAGCCACGTTTTGTTCTATTGACTTACTGCTTTACATTATCTTAGCGACTGTAATAAGTATAAAATAACAAAAAAGTTCATTCTCTGCTAACTTAACATGTATTTTATTAAAATCATTCTAAGTTTATATTTAAAAATACAATTATTCACTTACATTTATATTATTCGCTCGATGTTAACTAAAAATGATTTCAAAGTTTTTTAATAATTTGGCATTTTCTTATTATTATATATGTACATTGACAATCCAACACGAGAAACACAACAACCCGCACTCGTACAGATTACGAAAACTGCCTCTCTCTGTAAAATGGGTTGAAATAACTACTTTAGCCCTAAATTTAGGATATGCCTTTTTTACCCCGGGCCGATTTAGGCCTAATACCAGGTCAAAATATATTTCAAAACGACCTTTTTCTGTAAAATGTGGTGCAATATAACTACGTTAGGCCTAAAATTTAGGCCTTAAAGTTAGGATAAGCCTTTTTGTATCACAGGCGATTTAAGCCTAATACCAGGTCAAAAGGTATTCCAGTATAGACAAGAAATCGAGAATCAATGTTATTATTTTATAAATATATTTCAACTGAAACATGCTGGATCGGTTAGATCCTTTGATCAGGTAAGAAGGAAATGTTTTACTTACTTGTGGTCGGGCTAATCCTTATCTCTATATACCTCTTATGTGATTGGTTGAGAATTATTTTATCGCTTTTGGTTTTAAGGTATGAAAAAAACATGTTTTCATATCCTGAGCCCTACCTCTGATTGAATGAAAATTATATTTGAGCAGGCGTGTTGTTTAGACTCCCAACTCATTTTAAAATTCATACTCGTTTGGCTGTTAAGCTTGCAGAATTTTTCTGATTTTTAATAAAAGTGTTCTATTTTCACAAATGTATATCATGAATCACCTTAACAAGTATACCTCAATACAAGACATTATCCAGTGGGAAATCAAGATCCCCGGAAGTAGGGTTTCATTCTATATAAAAGGAAAGCCCGCATGGATTGAATTTTTCAAGTGTGCTACCCATTCACCATGTTATAATACCAAGCGTATTTTTCGTGAGTCCAGATGAATTACTTTGTACTATGTAATCACACTGAAGAGGGGCTTAAGAATACTTTAAACCAAGCTCGGCTTTAAACCTTGACCGAAACAGTTATTAGCCTGTGCGAAGAAACCAGCAATAAGCAACTACTCTAGCAATTTATAAACATCAAAACATAATCAGCTTGGAAGTTAGAATTATGGGAGAGAAATAATGAAACACCGTATTTGAACCTACATTCATGTGGATTCTACATTTCAGGCCTAATGCAGCTGAAAATATATGCTAGAGGTACGTAGGCGAATGTTAATGCAACTGAAGAAGACATATGTGTTATCTAATTACGTAACCGTAATTCATTACATGTTATACCAAGAATACTACGCATTTAAGAAAACCCTGATCGATGATCCTACGCGCATCATCGATCGCTTCCTAAGTTCTATAGACGAACAGAAATTCATTATCTATCTACTTAAAAAACAATGGCAGGAAAGTATTTATGCAGTGAACCAAAGTAAAATATACTAGATTATCTGACGGGAACTTTACGATTGTTAAACTGAAGGTATTACTGAGACACGAAACTATATTCATCGATAATGATATAAATGATTGGCATATTTGCAAAGATTTAAAGAATTTTAATAAAAGGTAGGCGGAAAAAAACAAATTTCCATTATGTGTAAAATGTATGTAGAAGTATTATATTTAATGTTACCTTATATATAACCATTGAAATATAGTTTAACACCGCTGTATATATTTAATGTATCCTTATATATATTATAATATATATATATATATATATATATATATATATATATATATATATATATATATATATATAATAATATAAATCTATATTATATATATATATATATATATATATATATATATATATATATATATATATATAAATCATTGTAAGTTAATGATTATTAAATTTCTAATTATATAGTAAAGTTTTTATTATCCTTATTTTTACTTTCTTAAATAAATATTTACATGTATGTTAAGAGTTTAAATAAACGAAACTTGGGCTCAGGATATGAAAAAACATGTTTTTTCATATCCTGAATATCAAAAAAGCGATAAAATAATACTCGACCAATCACATACGAGGTCATATAGAGATAAGGATTACGCCGTCCACTCACAAGAAAGGATAACATTTCCTTCTTACCTGATCAAAGGATCTTACCGAGAAAGATGTCAGTTTGAAATATATTTATAAAAATTTAATAACAGTGATTTCTCGATTCTTGTCTATACTGGAATTACCTTTTGACCTGGGATTAGGCTTAAATCCGCCTGTGATACAAAAAGGCTTATCCTAATTAGTCCTAAAATTTAGGGCCTAACGTAGTTATTGCACCACATTTTACAGAAAAAGGTCAGTTTGAAATATATTTTGACCTGGTATTAGGCCTAAATCGCCCCGGGGTACAAAAAGGATTATCCTAAATTTAGGGCTAAAGTAGTATTTCAACCCATTTACAGAGAAAGGTCAGTTTCGTATCTGTAACGATTGCGGGTTGGTTGTGTTTTCTCGTGTTGATTGTCAATGTACATAGATAATAATAAAGAAAAATCCAAAAAATTATTTTTTAAAAAACTTGAAAATTTAGGTGGAAAAGAGCGAATAAATAAATGTAAGTGAATAATTGTTATTTTTTAAAAAAAAACTAGAATGATTTTAATAAAATAACATGTTATGTTAGCAGAGAAGAACTTTATTTTGTTAATTTTTATACTCTATTACATGGGTAAAGATGATGTAAAAGCAGTAAGTCAATAGAACAAAACGTTGCATAGCTTGGTGTAGAGGCGTGCTAGGGGCTGACCTTACTGATTTACTTGATTTATTGCTTTAAGGTACGTAAAAATATTTCTTTTTAATAAATTTCAAAATTGATTAAAAATTATTTTAAACCTTGAAATGAAGAAAACTGTAACAAAAAAATTTTAACAGTTAAAATAATTCTTTGTTCTATTGTGATGATTGGTTGATTGTGGAAGTTTTAAAAACTTTGAAATATTTGTTATATTTGAATGAGTAATATAAATGTACGTGGTTTAATTAAAACATAAAAGTTTTAATAAATTATACGTTATATTTGTAGTGAGTGTGCGTGTATGTTGATGGTGAAGTGATGTGCGTGTGTGTAGGTGTTGTGTGTGTGTGTAAGAAAAATCTGATGTGTGACTGACGCATGTATACCAAGATATCTGTGTGTGGAAGAAATCTGATGGTTGTGTAAGTAAATCTGTTGTGGAGGTAAGTAAACTGTGTGAGTTAAGGAAACAGTGTATATTTTAATGAATCTGGTGTGTGTGTGTGTGTGTGTGTGTGGGCTGTGTGTATAAGTGTAAATGTAAGTGCTAGTGGCTAAATTTTCGTGCCAAAGTGGATATGTGTATTTGACTTTCTTCCCAATCTATGTAAAATTGTAGTGTGTGTGTGTGTGTTGGTGGTGTGCGTGTGTGTGCGGGTGTGTGTTATGTGTGTTCTAAATACCTGAATTTAGACCAATAGGCATGAAGTAAATACCACTAAGTATAATAATAAAAATAATAAAATAAAATAATATAATAGAAATAAAATAAGTAAAAATAAAATTAAATAAGAATAAAGAATAAAAATAAAAAGTATTAAACAAAAAAAATAATAATATTAAAAGAAAATAATAAAATAAATAAAAATAAGAAAACAGAATAAAATAAAAAGAAATAAAAAATAAAATAAAAAGAATAAAAATAAAAAGTATTAAAACAAAATAATATTATATTAATGTTAGTAAATATATGAGTTAAAGCAGTAAAACCACTCTAATGAGTTGTTTAAAAGGGCCAGTAAAACATTTAGTTTAAAGCGTCTAAAAACATGAGTTAAAGCAGAAAGTTAAAGCAGTAAAAAAGCAGCGACCAAAGCAGAAAAGTTAAAGCAGTTAAAAGCAGTAAAACAAACCCGCATACTAATACCAAAGCACCTAGGTGTAAGGGCTAACACCTGCTTTTGATTTACTGGATTTACTGCTTTAAGGTATGTATGTTATGAGTTAAACAGTAAAGCAGAGAAAGTTAAAGCAGTAAAGCCAGAAAGTTAAAGCAGTATAACATGAGTTAAAACAGTATACTTAATCCCTTAGGTGTTTAGGTAACACCTCTATTGATTTACTGATTTACTGCCTTTGGGTATGAAATGTATGTGAGTTAAAGCAGTTTAAAGCAGCAGAGATTTAAAACAGTAAAGCAGTAAGTTAAAGCAGTTAAACACTGAGTTAAAGCTGATAAAATCAGTAAAACAATAGCATACTAATCCCTTTGTTGTTATGTAACACCACTATAGATTTACTGATTTACTGCTGTTAAGGTATTGTAAAAGATTCCTATGAGTTCCTTAACCTGACATATTTCGTCAATTGCTAAGTCAAAAAAAAAATGATTATATACAGGCGACTTTGTTCTTGCTTACATACAATTTTTAAAAATTTATAATTAAAAATGTATTATGGTAAAAAAAAATGTATTAATAAATTATATGTGATAGAATAATACGTTCTGTAATGAGATACAGTTTAGGTTCGTCGAAAATGATTTTAATAATAAATGTTTAAGTATGAAATTAAAATGCATGACTCATAGTATATTTGAAAAGAAATTCTTTGAAATGTTTATGTATGAAATAAAACTCGAATGACTCATTATATATATATTTTTTCATTCCCGCAGGAATATTTGCGCCTGCGGCGCACGTCGGCGCGCGGGTACGCGGAACCTACTGCGTCCTGCGGGCGCACGCGGCGGCGGTTAGCGCGGAAATATTGCGCCTGCGGGCGCACGGGGCGGGCGGGGACGCTGCGGGTGCGGGTGCGGGGTCGTGGGCCTTCGCGCTGTGTGGGATCATGCTGCGTCCTGAGGGGCAGCTTATAGATCAGAGGAAGACAAAAGATGATATCTAAAGATGATCATTCCAATATAGGTGGTACAAAGATTGCTTCATCAAAGATGAGTCAAGTTGAACTTTCAAGATGAGCATCAAAGTTGAGGCATTTATGCTGGGGCCAAAGTTGAGGCATCAAGTTGAGGCATCAAAGTTGAGGCATCAAATATCTGAGTGTGTGAGTGTAAGTGTAAGTGTTATCTGTTGTGGGTGTGAATAAGTGCTAGATGGTTTAATGTAAGTTCTTTGGAGAGTGTAAGTTGCTTATAAGTGTCATAGGTGTATAGTTCATAGTGAATGTGTTGTATAAGTGTCTATAGTGTATGTCATGTAGGTGTGTGTGTTGCATGTAAGCAGTTAATGTATATTATATTATACATATTAATACTGATATATATATAAATTATATATATAATATATTATATACATATATATATATTATATTAATATAATATATATAATATATATATATATATTATATAATATATATTTATATATATATATTTTATAATAGACTATAAAGTGATAGAACAACAACTAACTCATAGTAGGAAAGGCATCCTAGCAACTGTAATATAAACACCAATCGATTCCTCATTACCTTATAACCATAGGGTAGATACCCATATTAGGGCTATTCGGGCTCAGGGGAGGCTAGAAAAGGCTAGAAAAAAGTGGCACTCAGTTGACACTATGTGGCACTCAGTTGGCCCCCTTGGCACTATGTGGCACTCACTCTGCACTCATTGGCACTCACTTGGCACTCATTGGCACTCACTTGGCACTCACCTGGCACTCATCTAATACTCATAGATCACTCATAAAACACTAATAGAACATCACTAGATACTTCTTACGGTGTTTGGGGAACCTTCAAAGTTGAACCATCAATAAATCTGAGTCATCAAAGTTGGGCCATCAATAAAAGATGAACCCCCAAAGATGACGTCATCAAAGTTAGCCATAAAAGTTGAGCCATCAAGTTGTAGGGGCACGTGTAGGTTAGGTATAGGTGTACCGGTGTAGGCTAGGTGAAGGCTTGGTGGAGTCTAGGTTAGGTGTAGATGAAGGCTGGTGGGCCTAGGTGTAGGTGTAGTGTAGGTAGGTCTAGGTGAAAGGATGGTGTAGGCTAGTTGAAGGATAGGTGTAAGCTAGGTGTAGAGTGTAGGCTAGGTTACAGGCTGGGTTTGTAGGGCCTTAGGTGAAAAGGGGTTAGGCTAGGTGTAGGTGATGGTGTAGGCTAGGTGAAGGATAGGTGTAGGCTAGGGTAGCTGTAGGCTAGGTACAGGCCTGTGTCGCGAATCTTAGGTGTAGGTGTAGGACTAGGTGAAGGCTGAGTGGAATCTAGGCTGTAGGTTAGGCTAGGTGAAGGATGGGTGGAGGCTAGGTGCGGGTGTAGGATATGTGGCTGGTGTAGGCTATGTGGAGGCTGGTGTAGGCTATATGGAGGCTAGGTGTAGGCTAGGTGTGGAGTTGTTGTGTGTGTGTGTGTGTGTGATGTGTGTGTGTGTGGTGTGTGGTGTGTGTGTGTGCAGCGTGTGTAGATGTTACCGAAATATCAAAAAAATAGGGCTAAGCCCTAAAGTGCCAAAAATTAGGGGGGCCAAAATTGACCCATGGATGACCAAAGGTTTGGTCGAAAAATAGGGTGGACATGTACACGGTTGCTGACGGCAACGTTTGGCTGCAACCCTTCTTCGGAAGGTTGCAAAAATTAGGGTTGCGAAAAAAATTAGGTTGCCAAAAAATTAGAGGCTCTCAAAAAATCCGGGTTCTCAAAAAATCCGGGTTCTCCAAAATTCGGGTTCTCAAAAAATTGGGTTCTCAAAAAATTTGGGTTCTCAAAAAATTTGGGTTCTCAAAAAATCCGGGTTCTCAAAAAATCCGGGTTCTCAAAAATCCGGGTTCTCAAAAAATACGGCGTTCTCAAAAAATTTGAGGTCTCAAAAAACCGGAGTTCTCAAAAAATCAAAGGGTTCTCAAAAAATCGGGTTTCTCAAAAAATCCGGGTTCTCAAAAAATCCCGGCGCTTCTCAAAAAAGGTCAAGGCCCAAAAAAAAAGAAGGTACAAAAAATTCAATTGCCAAAAACGGCTCAAGGCCCAAAAGGTCGCGGTCAAAAAAAGGTCAAAAAAGGTCGCGGTCATTTACGTCCAAAAAGGTTGCCCTACTACTGATTTGTTTCTAAACATGCAGGTTTTGAATGTCACTGCAATATTTAATGAGAAAATTATTTTCAGATTGTATACCAAAGAATCGGTCAAAGAATCGGTACAATTTTGACACGATTCCGATTCACGATTCCGATTAACCTGAAAAACAACCAAGATTCTTCGAATTTCCAGTGCCGATTCGATTAATCGTATCCCAATCACTCAATTATATACATATATATATATATATATATATACATTACTCAGGTATTATATATATATATATATATATATATATATATATAATATATATATATATATATATTATATATATATATTATTATATAACTATAATAAATATCTAAATAATATATAGTAATTATATTATATATATATTATATATATGAGTATATTATATCGATATAGTATATTATTTATATCGCCTCATCATAATATATATATATATAATATATATATATATATATATATATATATATATTTGCATATTCAGTAGTTTTGACTTTGTCCTTGGAACAAATTTTTAAAGCAAAAATTATTCTTTGGAAATTTAAAAAAAAAAAAATTTTAGTATACAAAAAAAAATCTAAATAAAAAAGATGTATGTCGCCCTGAAAATTTGACGTCGATCGGATGAGTACAAAAAAAAAT
>JABUQX010013101.1:22500-32500 GCA_015478945.1 Trachelipus rathkii | reverse complement strand
TTCTAATGACAGGGCAGTTTGTTAATCTCTTGTGGCAGAAATGCGAATCCAGTGGCAATACAATTAAACCGGAAGTTCACA
This sequence comes from Trachelipus rathkii, assembly GCA_015478945.1. Taxonomy (NCBI): domain Eukaryota; kingdom Metazoa; phylum Arthropoda; class Malacostraca; order Isopoda; family Trachelipodidae; genus Trachelipus; species Trachelipus rathkii. Next base: position 32,419 of record JABUQX010013101.1, on the reverse strand, counting down.
TGGGTTGCCTGTGGTTGAATGTCGGCTGCGCCTCTCTCTCTCTTAGCTTTGCCGAGTTTGCCCATCGTTTCACCTCCCTAGTCCCTTCCCTTTATAGTGAGTTTTTTTCTCCGAGTCCGATGATTCCGACTTTCCGAGGCACTTATCCTGCTTTCTTGACAGACTTTTCTCGTGAATGTTTTATTTACATATAAATAAAGTAAGTAACTTATATTATATATATATATATATATATATAATTATATATATATATATATATAATATAATTATTATATATATATATAGATAAATATATATATAGTACACACAAATATTATAAAATTTATAATTTATATATATATTATACCGAATTATGTAAATATCGATATATCGATAATTTACTAGCGATAATATCGAAGGTTATTTGATATTCATTAAAATATCGATATGTCGATATATCGATATTTTATAGATATCGGGTATCCCACCTGCTTGTTCCCTTTTTCCGGCTTTTGCCAAGAAACTCTGCCAGTTTAAGGAACTACATTCTGATTGGTTAGTTATAATTTTAAATAACAAAAATAAAATAAAACAGTCACCTACATGATCTTATAACATGTAGGTAAAAATTTAGCTTACATAAATACACATAACTTTCTTAGAGACATTGGGTATAAGTTCTTAACACGTGTGTACCAGAAATACACGCATAAAGTGAATTGGTTACACATTACAACTATTTTCTCTACATACTGGGTTTTCTTAGAACCGAGAGTCACTATTTGACGTTGGTATATATATATATATATATATATATATATATATATATATATATATATATATAATATAATAATATATATATATAATATATAAATATATATAATATATATATATATATATATATTAATATAATATATATATATATATATATATATATATATATATATATATATATTAACAAAGATTTATATAATATATATTATATATATATTATATATATAATATATATATATTACAGCCATTTAAATATGTATACTTGGATGTGTGGATGTGTAGATGTGTGGATGTGTGGATGTGTGGATGTGTGGATGTGTGTATTACGAAACTCCTATTATAAAACATTGATGAAATACTACAACAACAATTTTTATTTTAGACAATATATTGCAAACTCCATTTGCCCCATCCCCATACCCATTCAACCCCAAAACACAAATTTTGAAAGTATTTCAAAAAAGTTTCTAAGTTACTAAATTTTAATATTAAAAATGTGGTTTAATTTATTATACCTTTAAGAAGGAAAATATTAAAATTAAATAAAGAGAAAGGTTGTGTTGTGTCTATTTTTTAAAACTATGATTGCATCATAAAAAAAACATACATACATACATACATACATTCATACATACATACATACATACATACATACATACAAACTTCACTTAGAATATTATTTTTCCTGTCAAACTATATATTCTATCTCGTCCCTAAATTATTAAAATATATAGGAAGGGAGGGGATAGATATTTGGGTTTATTGCTTCCCTTCATAAATTCAAATAAATGAAGACCGTAAGAAAATATCAATTAAAAATACTTTGTACTACTTCTTTCAAAATCCATAATCCCCCCCCCAAAAAAAAAAAGAAAAAAAAAAAAAATCTCAAATCCACTTAAAAAAATTTCTGACAACTCAAAGGTTTCGTGACGTGAACTACCATAAAAATCTTCAAACATTACAATTCGTGTACCAAATTAACGGTAATCATTTTAGCTAAATAGGTTATTAATATCTATTTCATTAGTCTGAAGAGATTGATTACGTATACAAACAATAAGACCAAAGGAGATGGTTTGTAGCAAGAACAAAAAAAAAAGTTGTTATAAACATGTTCTTTTTTCAGTATCATGATTACACAAAATAATACGTAGTAAAATTTTATACGCTTCATAAATTTTTGCTGAATCATCATAGTATTTATTACATTTTAGAGGGTTAACAGTTTCAATTCCGTATACCAGGTAGTAGAAAGGTGTCCGGAGCTGGAAAGGTGGGGAAATTTTAAGAGTTCTCGTTCAAAACTATTTTATTGAGGCAGAGATCATAATAACTTCTTTATCATATATAGTCACTAATAGATCTACGATAGGTTTGTAAATCCTATATATAGTATATACTTCTCCTACTGATATTCCATAAGGTCGTTTCGTAGATAATTGAGAAAACGGCTAAAGGAAAAAAAGAATCACGATATAGATAAATTATTTAATTAATGAATTTGAATTTAATATTATTATATAATATTATAGTTATAATATTAGCTTGATTATAAATAAATAAAAATACTAAAAAAACCTTTCATTGCCTTTATATTAAACACGTTTGTGATAATGATATAGGATATATATATATATCTAGTGGTCATATAGTATATATATAGGGTATAGAGATAATTTTTAATAACTACTATCCTTTTCAACAAGCCTCACTCCGGTAAAATATTAGATCCTCTTCGCGCGGTTTCTTTCAGAATCGTTTTTAAATTCCCAAGATGCTAGTGGAATATCATTTTCTTCTTTATTGCCGCCTGTATCCTTTCTCCCGTCCTTATACGAAAACGTATTCTTTCTGCGGTCACCTCTGGAGTGAGTACTATCAATTTTATGACGAAATCCATCTTCCCACACAGATGCGATACGGATCGTGCGTACAAATGTTCCGTATGAGATAAATCATAGTTGTTGTTTTACTCTGATTGTAATGAATAAGTTCTTTTCTATTCTATATATAGATATAGTAAGAGCGTGAGACCATGAGAGAGTAGTCATATGAAAAGGTAAAAATTCACGTCATACTCTCCAAAAACATAAAAAAAACACTTTAAAAACATAAAAGCACTGACTGTAACACACTTACAAGTTATTCGTTTAATAATAAATCTCTATAAATTCTTTTAATAGTTTTTGTAAACAAATTTAAGAATAATGCTACTTTTCAATCAATTATGAGAAAATCGCGCTGGACGGATAATACTTTTCCGGGGTTCTCCGAAAAATCTAGTGGAGCGAAAAAAATAACAGTTTAATTCCAATTGTAAATAAATTTAAAAGCTGATAGTGTAGAAGAGAAAAATGGATATTATTAGCATGGTAACTTTTATTATTATGTATTTTACTAAATTTCTATTAAATAAATATTATATAAATATTTATATTAAAGTGTACATATTTTTTACTGAAATTTCGAAGCTAAACTCTAAACTAAATTTACTCTTTATTAGTCTCGTTATATTAAATATTATTAACATAATGTTTTTTATATATTTTTTAGTATATTATTTATATATAATATATATATGATTGAGATAATCTCCTCTCTCCGAAACAGATTTTTTCAGAGAGATGATAATGAATAGAGAGTGAGAGTATTAATGTAGAGCCTTAACAGCAGAGAGAGAGATGAGGACGTCAGCTAGAGTGCATCATCGCCGGTATCGGCGTATTATGTATAAGAGGTTACTTGGGTGGTTATGTGTCTCTCCATTCAAGCTCACATAATGATAAATATATATATTTAATATTATTAACTAAATCCAAAATTATTAAAATATGCCTGTAATTACCTATCCGTATTTTTACGTCATCACCTAATTCGATTCTTTTATTATTAGCAACTATATATATTCTACAATATATATCCGCGATACTAAAGATTTTACGTTATTTACCCATAACGATATATTATATATGTATATCCAATTCATATCGTACTCCAATACGCTTTTATTCAGTAATTTATTATAGCCAACGAATCCAAAATATGTAGTTATATCACGTTTCAAGAATAAAGTTCGTTCAGTAAGTCCAATAACTACTTATATATTATTATATTTTCACAATAGAGAAAAAAAGTAGTACAAACCAAAACACAAAAAAATAGATCGAGAAAGATTAATGTCAACTTTTCGCGGAATCACATCTCACAACATCTGATATTTCCATGAGTACTCATAATTTACAAGTCTTTTTTATTCCTCTTATGGAATATAGCTATCACTGCGATAATCATGACATCTTCTCCTTGTTTCTGTTTTTGTTAAATATTGTGACCGCGTGCCAACACACAGATAGTATCGTTTTATACGGAACGGCAGACCACTATTTACGGCGGGATTTATAATTGTTTTTTAAAGTTCTTACTTCCATCAGGACATAAGGTTATATGTTTTAAAGGAATAAATTTGAATTATCAAAGAGGTTTTGATTTTACAATTTTGAATGATTATGCGTGTGTGCTACATATGTAATAATCATCATATCATATTATAAATATAATATATCACCATAAATTATTTTAAAATTTATGATCAGTCAAAATATAAAGCTCTTTCTATCGCTCAACATTAACGCCGGGAGTAGTTGACCATTCTGACTAGCTCCATACCATGCATTCAATTTCATTCTTTTAAAGGCCAAAGCATCTTACTATATAGTATAAATCTTACTGAAAGCACTAGTAAATCTCTGATCAAATTGTGGTAGGGATATTCATCAAAATCCAATCCGAAAACACCTTTTTGCAAAGCATCGAATAGGCAACACATTCTTATTCTATATTTCTCGTCAGAAAATTGTTCCCTTCTTCCGTCTTCCATGATAAAATTAACAGGAATCCGTTTTTCCAAAGGGCACAAAATCCCTAATTGTACATTAGTATTAGGGCTGGGATTAGATTCAAAGCAATAACCGGGCTCTAAGTTGAAAAGACCCAATTCTGTGAAACTAAATAGTTTGTTTTTTTTGCTCTGCACGTAGCATTGCTCGCAACGCTTTTTGAGAGTTTTTGAAAAAAGCAAAATTTTATCGTAAAAGTCTAAAGTTTTATTCATTTCTACGCGATGGGGGTCAGGGCGGTTTTGAAACAATTTCTCATTATCCCGAAAAATAGTTTTACGTTTTCTTTCACTTTCGATTTCTTCTTCTATTTCCTCTTCGCCAAAATGGTCTGGTCGCTTAAAGATAGTTTCCAACTTCTCTATATCGTGAGTAACGAATACGACAGTTAAATTATCGTATATCGAGTCGTTCTTTCTTCTTTTAACCGCGTTTTTCTCTAACCAATGTTTGCGAGCGAGCTCTTTAATCAAACAAATTTTTTTCAACGCCACTTTAGAACTCGTTGTAGTTTTGACTATTTCGATGCAGTAACCGACGAGATTTTTATATTCGTCTAAAGGGCCGCAAAATGAATTCACGAAAGAGGCATCTTCGATATCTTCAGAATTCATAATGTTCACCATGTTTAGATGAAAATCAAAATAGTTTTCTGCTATGAGGTGAAAACAATCTCTGTACCCTAAAAAAATTTCCTTTTCCTCCATTCTTCTTCCCTTTGCCTTTTTTTTTATGTTGATGTTAATATAGCATCTCGCGTCGTCCCGGGATACCATTCGCAGCTCGTATTTTTTAGGCGATAGATTGTCAGGTCGGTCAACCTCAAACCCAAATTTAGGAAAGTTTCTATTTAACTTTCTCAACAAATCAATTTTTTTTTCTGTATCATTATTTATAACTTCGAGGCGTAAAATTGCGCATTCGCGTTCGCCTAACTTTTGAAGGAATATATCTCGCAAAACGAAGATTTTCTCATAGAACAACATTGTCCATTCAGAATAATAATATATTGTTAGTTATTTTCTGTCGTCCTCAGATATTATGTCTTATCTAGCTATTAGGACATAGAAGAAATAATTTTGGAATATTATAATATTATTGATAGTCGGTACGTTTTTAGAACAATAGTAAAGTGCTAACTAGGAAGATATAATTACTATGCAGTATCAGGGAATGAATAATGTTGAGTATATAAAGTTTTACCACAAAAATTTTTTTCTACCGCAATCCGCTTAAGTTTTTATAAAACGTGAATAATGCAAAAGTGATAACATAATAAAATTCACGAAGTACCACAATAATATTAGTAATTTCTTAGTAAAGTTTAAAGTTTTTTTCTGTTTTCATCTCAATATGTAAATTAAATGATAGATATACAATCGTAATTTTTGTAAATTAACTAATCAAACTGATATTGTATTTTTATCTAACTGATTTTAATCGGTAAACGGCCGAATGGAATTTAATTATAACGATTGGTTGTATCATCTACTCCATCGGCGTTTCCTGCTGGTCCTCTTGCTAATCCTCTAAATAGATATGTAGCTAAACATTATATCATAAATACTATCAAATTTTTTATTATCTTTAACTAGTCAAATGAATATCCATGGTGTATAAATTAATAATTTTATTCACACCCCTTATTTTCTCTTAATAAATGGATCATTAATTACCTTTATTACTAAACGTCGGGTGAAAGATCTAGTCTCGAATCCTTAAGGAGTTAATATTCGTTATAAGCAGAGAATGTATATATGTATCTATTATTTTTACTATCTCTCTATGTTCACATCCAGCGAGTTCTCTCGCTAGGTGTGTGTCGGGTTCGGTAGCCCGGGCGGGTGTCTGAGAGATATCTTTAGATCAACTGATGGATACTCATAAGTTTGAATCGAGCACGGTTCATATGGTTATATGAAATTAAATGTATTATATATAGATACATATATAAACATAGCCTTTGGGTCTTACGCCATGAATGTCTTTTTAGTTCCATATTATATGATCCATAATTAATTATTCTGTTGTATAATCTCTCTCTCTTGTCATATATAGACTATTTCGATATATCTCTTTATGTCTTTCCTTCCTTTTATTCCTAACCGCACGGGCTCAGCATCTGAGATGCTTACCTTTATGAAGGAGATAGGTCACTCTCCTGTTTCTACTAGGTATCTTCATTAGAGAGGATTGGTGTTTTTTTAGCCATCTTAGCAACATCTCATTAATTACGAGGATAAACTTATGTCTTAAATGTATGCACGTATTTTAAAGTTTTTATTTGTTAGTATATTGTTTGTTTACAATAAGTCACGATAATGTTGTGACTAATAACAGATACAGTAGGCTACTTGGACTAGCGCTACAACGCAATTGACATCCTCGCAATATATTTAGAAATTTATTAAACATTATGTCCGTATAATTTGTTCAACCTTAGAGAGGTGTTAATGTTACCAGAATTGAAGAATAATTCTATCATAGAATGTCGATATTATTCGATTCCTAAATTTTAAGTCTCATGATTATTATTCATATGCTCGTATATATGGTATCTTTAGAAATTATTTAGGTCACTACTGTAATAATTGGAGGATAGGTAGGGAAAGAAATCACGCGTGTCCGAGATATAGATTAATTAGATTTTTCTAAAATAATGAAAAGTCATAACAGATATTCAAAACGAGAATTTTGCTCACACTTGAGGAAAATATGGGGACGATTTTGATACAAGAGCTGCACTGTATATAGATAATTATAAAGATTTCTATTAAACCAGACACACACATAGTAGCTTTAAATAAATATATCATTTTATAAAATGTATTATGTTATTATATTATTTAGAGTGTATATCTCTATCATAGATGATTATTATTCGTTTGATAACTTTATTCCATATGAATAAATATAATACAGGAGTACATAGAGATATATTGCTATTCAATATTTTCTAAGATGTCAATTTGTATCAATTGAGATCAACAGAGCATATATTGAAGAATCATATTCAAATTAAATTTATATTTCGTGATAATACATTTTTATGACACGAACGTTAATATGGATAGATATTCTATCGCCTCACGTAGAGTGAGAGACAGTTATTATATTATTCGAAGATAATCATTATATTAGTCAAAGTCCACTTCACCTACATGAATATATTTACTATAATATTATAATGTACATTCAACGTCCATATAAGGATAATAGCATATTCATTGACAAGAAACTTGAGAGTATAAAAGAGCAAACACACATTTTTATAAAATCATAGCACTTTATAAATATTCTTCCCAATAGTCTTGTCGAAACAGCATATGAGTTCGATATCTGTTCAGATCTTAATTCACTCTGTACTCTATTTATAAAAATAACTTCACTGTGACATAGTTGTGAGTAGATACACCTCTAACTCTAATTCAATTTGAGAGCAGAACCTCGATATATATTTTGCTCATATCATAAGTGTATTTTCAGAGAGAGAGAGATTTCAGAGAGAGATAAGAGCACCAATAATACTGTTCTCGTTATATTTTCATAATCGCGACAACGAGCGATTGACAGTTACTGTCGTGAGTCACATCGAGAATGATAATAATTAGTAAAATATTTATGTATTAAACTAGAGGAGGTGTATATATAAGGAAATGCCTTAGTGCGCGACTAAGTTACTTCTAACACTCCAACATCTGACGCCGATCCGCGCGGCGCACGCCGGACGCCAAACCATCTATCGTCACATATTTATAATCGAGACAGATAATCAGAGTAGGCCGACTCTCGAGATAACAGTTATCTCTCAGTACTATGCACACTACGCAGGTGCAAACAATGGGTTTCCCATAGAACCGTTAGAAATTTACAGCAGATTCGTATAGAGAAGTTTATATTATGACACTCTAGATATATTCCTTATCGTATAATCAAAGTTTAAGGATCATTTATTCTTTAGTATATATTCGCGAATTCTTTATCGATCGGAAAAAGCTTACTTTTTTGAGTGAAGAATTATAGAGACTTTATACCTTCTTTCTCTATACGTGGATCAAACACTATCACTTATGTTGTTCTCGAGAGAGGTGTGAAAATTGCTCACATTCTTTTAGTGATGAAAAAGAAAATAGGGGGTTAAGGAAAATTAAACTCGCGAATGGTATTCTACGTTGTATTGCGTATCTATATCTCTCTTTGCGAGTACTCGTTCAAATGTAGATTAACAGTTGTGGGGTGTAGATTATATACGCATTTATTCTAAAAACGTGTTTATTACTTGCGAGTTGATTGCGCGCGGTATAGGGAACTGAGCGCTAGCAGAAATAATAAGAGGCGTCGAGATTTCTAACGACGCACAGTGACCTGATATTCAGTATTCGGACGCCGTTTCAGATTAAGCGCATCATATCATCGAGCGCAGTCAGCCACGGAGTCACGCTACATGTGACGCTGTCTACTACGTCCATATCGCATCGTTCGCTGATCAATAAGTCGCGAAGTCTATAAATGCCGTAAAAGCAGCATCATTATGCAAGTGTCATTGGTGATAAAATTCAGCCTAAAACTTATAATTTTCTTTTCAATTTGTGTAAAAATTTTATCTACTTATGGCCGAATTTCTACACTAATTTAGGAAGATTGAGGAAGTGAGCGAACTTCGGTACCTGATACCTAAAGATAAGGAAACCTCCAAATAGTGCATGATTCATTACCAAATTACAACTGAGTATATGAAAAACTAAGCGATATTCTGGATTTAAGTTTTATCGTGACAAAGATTGGTAAATAATTTATTAATTTGGGTAAGTACTCTGTATCTTGTAAATCGATCAACTAGATAGATTATTATATTTAGGAAATAGTTACCTTCTATAAGAGTCTTCTATAATTATAAAAGTATGTCTTCTAACTCACACTTTTTCTAACTTCTGCTTAACTCTCACCAGCCACCTGACGCATTTATAATATAATAAATTAAAAAAAAAATATAATATATATATAATTATATAATAATATAGATTCATGTTATATTTTCACTATCGACCTCTACTCTTTAATAAGCGATTGTCTTTCAATGTCGATCTGAGATGCTTTTTAAGTTGCTTAGTGTACCTCAACAACTCTCTGAACACTAAATTGTGCCGTTTCGAAAGCTCACGTATCAAGTTCGACAACAGGAAATTCTCCCTCTCCTTTTTCGGTAAGAGTAGCATGACTTTTCCCGATTGCGGAACTGAAACAACGAACGGAATATGCTTCGCCGA
>JABUQX010013101.1:0-17500 GCA_015478945.1 Trachelipus rathkii | reverse complement strand
TTTTTTTTTTTTTTTTTTTTTTTTTTTTTTTTTTTTTTTTTTTTTTTTTTTTTTTTTTTTTTTTTTTTTTTTTTTTTTGTTTTTTTTTTTTTTTTTTTTTTTTTGTGTATATATTAATATTATTATATAATATATATATTATATATAATATATATATATATATATATATATATATATATATATATATATATATATATATATATATATATATATATATATATATATATATAGGCCCTTTTCTGTTTTAGCCAATGGTCAGTTTTGAATTTTTTTTTGTTTTTTTTTAATATATTGCTACTATATGATACCAACAATGAATTTCAGTGGTAACGGACATGATTCAAAAGTTCGAAGTATTTTTTAATAATTTTTAAAAATCACATTAATGTTAAATATTGTTTTAAAAATTAAATATCTCGAAAAGTACGACACTTACAGAAAAACCAATTACATATTTGGAATCAGCGTATAAAGTTTATTACAAAAATGTAAAAAAAAATATAAATTAAATAAATATCTCAAAAAGTACGACACTTACAGAAAACCCAATTACATATTTGGAATCAGCGTATAAAGCTTATTACAAATATTTAAAAAATATAATAATAAAAAAAAAATAAAAAATAAAAAGGGGGTATAAACGTGGGGAGGGTAGGTGTGTGAATACCTGCACGTCCGTGACACCCAAATAGCCAAGAGCGAAGGGTTCCGAGATCCTCCCCGGAGGGGGGAAATAGTCCAGACCTGTCGTCCAGTCCTTAGCTACGGGAAGGGCCGAGAGACGCCCCCGATCCACTGGCCATCTGGCGGTTTACCCTTGGGTATTCCTTTTGTTAAAAAAACAAACAAAATTAGCTTAAAAGTTACGGATCCGTAAAACGTAATTGTCCTATAGTATTTTTAATCTATAGTCCGTTACCACTGAAATTCATTGCTGGTATCATATAGTAGGTCGAATATTTAAAAAAAAAAAAAAAAAAAAAAATTAAAAATAACCATTTTTTAAAAAAAGAAAAGGAAAAATATATATATATATGGTAGTATATAGATTATATATAATATATAATAATATATATAGTATTATATATATATATTGAGTTATGTATATATATATATATATTATAATCTATATATATATAGAGTATAAATATTATATATATAGGTTGATGTATATATATATATATATGAATGTAGTATAGTATAAATATAATACGATATATATATATATATTATGTATATATGTATATTGTATATATATAGTATAATATAGTATAATATATAGTTGATAATAATTATATATATTTAGGCTAAATGAGAGGTGTATATATATATATAAATCGAAGCAATTATTCCTTGAGATTATTACGTATCAATAATAGGACCTTAAATACTGAAATTTATATTAAAATTGTGCATAAATTTTATGTTTGAAGAGTCTTAGACAAAAGAAAATACTAGTCAAAAACTTTACTTCAAAATAAACAGTTATATGTTCAGTTTCGCTGAAGGTAGATGAATTGAGTATTCAGTCGGTCAGCGAAAACTTTAAAATTGTCAAAAATGAGAAGTATGAAACTGTTCACATAATATTATATAATATATTATAGGCCTATATATTATTATAGTATTATATAGTATAGTAATATAATATATATATATATATTTAGTATATATATATATATAATTATAATATTATATATCTATATATATATAATATAATATATATAATATAATAAAATATATATTTCTATATATAGTATAATATACATATATATATATATATATAGTATATTAATATATATATATATCTTATTATATAATATATATATATATATATATATATTTAATATATATATATTAGTCAGCCTTCTCCGAAAGCATCATGCATGTAACTGAAAAACTATAACAGCTACAGGAAATAAATAAAATTTATTAATCAGGAGACATTTTTATCCATGAAAATAAAAATAAAAAAATAACGCTTTTGAAAATTTAAAATAGTTAAAAATATTGAAAATCTTGTATGATATTACCGTTTTCTGAGAGAATACGAAGAAGCTCGAGTAGTCCAAGTGAGCACGCAAAGGTGCAATGTTGAATTTTTCTTTTTAATTAAAGGATATCCCACGGGTAAACAAGAACGATGGATAGAGTCGGGGTTTCTCGGCCTACCGGGGGACGAGGGGGGGACTTCGTCCCCCTCTGTCCCCCTCCGTCGGCTCGAACCCCCTAAAAAGAAATATAAAATAGAAAAAGAAATTTCTCCAAAACGTAAATTAAAAATACTATTTGGCAACTGCTTGCTCTCGTAATCATGCAGGGATCAAGGTCAATCACACTGTACGCTTGCAGATCTTCAGATTATACTAATATTTTAAGGTGTTATTAATAAATATTAGAATAAAATAATTTTTTTTTTAAGTTTCATCGATGAAATTGCTTGCTAAAATCAAAAATGTTATTTTTTTTTCCTGTAGCTGTTATAATTTTTTAGTTACATGCATGATGCTTTCGGGAGGGTGGCCTATATATATATATATATATATATATATATATATATAATATATATAGTATTATATATATATATATACGTATATATTATATATATATATTATATATATATATATATATATATATATATATATATATACAAAATTAATGGACAAGATATTTTTTTAGATCAAAATCCATATTTTTATCACTCATTGGTCTAATCAATGAAATTTTATTTCGCAAATTAATTTAGGTTTGACCTGATATTATTCCTTAAAAACCTTGTAAATTGCTAATGATAGTTTTTAAATTAAATTTTAACTTTAACGAAACTTCTGAATTTATATTAATAAATAACTGAAAATGGAAGGAACTACTTCCCTATCGCGTGGAAAATATTGCTAAGCGGTCGAATGATTTAATTTTTTTAAAGTACTTTAGTTAATATACTTTACATTGCATATGATATACTTCACATGAAAAAGCAATGCTATGAAATTATTTGTGTCAAAGTCTGTATTGCTTTAAAATAGTTACTTCATACAGTCATTTAATTTTATTTTTCTTTTTACTATTTTCAATAATTTTTTAATTATATGATTTAAAAAAGAAGTCTAAAAATTTAACTTTATCTCTATCATATCAATCATATTATTTTTCAACTTTGCTTTACATTAAAGTTATTTTATTAATTCTGTAAGTTAAAGCTAACAAATGTTAGTTTAGGGTGGCAGTGGTGAGTATACAAGGCCGTTTATAATATATATTATTATATATATATATATGAATTTAAGTTTCTTAAGGAATAAATATATATATATTATTATTTATAGCAGTATATATATATATATATATATATATATATATAAATATACTATATAAATATAAGTTTCTTAAGGAAGTAAAATATACTAAAGGGAAACGTTTTAAGGGTCCTCAGACCGGTGTCAAAATGAGCATACAAAACTATTCCAAATAGGGAATTTGTTTTCAATCAGATTGATATTAACTACTCCACAGAAAAGTATCAATTGAAGAATATTTTTCTCCTTTTTGACATTGAAAAAAAGTCATTTGACGACTTTGCATGCTCAATTTTGACACACCGTTTTTGAGGACCCTAAATATGTCTATTGAGCAGTTTTTCTTTTGTGTGCAATGGTCTTCATAAGATGTTTATTAACGTTAGCTTTCGGTCCTTAATTCCTGGACCCTCTTTCGGACGTAGTTATTTGAAGACTAAATAACTTAATAAATTTTGTGCAAATTTTATCTAAAACGTGTTGAAAATATGAAAAGGATGTTTAAATTTAAGTAAATTTGCCTTGGATTTTTGAAAAAATAGTGTGGTGTGTTAAGAATTTGTTCAGTGTGGGATTGACGTATATTCTTCCTTTTTTGAAAGTTAAGTGGGAAGGTTTTGTATACATAGTGATTCTATGAGTTTCGTTTGGTGAGGTCTAGTACCTTTAAGATGGGGTACGTATGTTTTAATTAAATGTTATAATTCAGAATTTACGCTTATTGAAGGAGAGAAAAGTTTAAGAGCCGTAAAAAAAGGTCGTGTTTATGTTGATAGATTCTTCTGTTGAAGTCATTAGTTTCAATCTATGTATGAGGCCGGGCAATGGGGCAGGGGTTTTGTCTATGCATTGATGTTAGGTAGTAGCACTCTCTATTTTGTAAGTAACTTGGGTCGTTTCTATAATGCCTTGAAATGATGCCCTTAGAAAATATTCTTACCGAATATCCGAAGTTTTTAAGGATTTGTTTAAGGCGGAATGGTAGCGTAGGTGAGGGACGTGTGGTGTTAGTCACGGTGGTAAGGGTTGTAGAATTTGTTTTTTTTTTTGCTTTTTTAAGTAGCTTTAACTAGTGTACGGAAGCGTCATGGGTAAGCGAGTTTTCTTGAAAGTATTGAAATTTGTTTGATTTCATATGTAGAAGGGTAGGACACAGATACGTAGAGCTTCTTAAGAAGAGAGCGGAGAGAAACACCAAAATTTAATATTTTGAATGTGTGGAGTACTGAGTATGTAAGAGGGTTGGAAGTAGGTTTTACGGTATACGGTAAAGAATATGGTGGACTGTTTGTTCCAAGAGAGGAGGGTATCAAAGGAAAAGGTAGCGTGTTTGGTTAGAGGTTCCATTGTAAATGTTGTATATTAGGGTGGGATGGAGTTTCTGTTTGGTCTGATATGAGAAGTTGGGTTGGCTGGTTAAGGTAGTGGAGGATAAAAATATCATCCCATAGGGAAGCCATGTGGGTGTTGGAGCAGATGGGGCGGGGTGGTAAGTATGAAAAAAATGTTCTATAAATAAAAAATGTCCATAAATCCTTATAATTTTAAGAAGAGGGGAGATCCCATGCTTAGTCCAGAATTTTGTTTGTAGTAGGTGTTTTTAAAATGGAAAAATTGTGTTTCAACGGGGTGAGTAAATTAGTCGTTTAGAGGAGAGAGGAAAGGTGAGCAAGGTTGTAGTTGTTTTCGTTAAGGAATCTTTCTAATAGAGAGATAGTAAAAGGGACGGGAACTGACGTGAAAAGGGATGTAACGTCAAAGCTAAGAATGTGATTATTATGAGGCAAAATGTTGTGGGTTCTTTGAATAAAATCTTCAGAGTTTCTTAGGTGGGAGGGTGAAATATGTCCTAGTAATGGCTTTAGTTGTTTGGACAGCCATGAGGAGAGTTTATATGTAACTGAATTAATGTTGGATATGATAGGTCTGACAGGGATGTTGTTTTTATGTGTTTTAGTAACACCGTAGAAATGAGGTATGCGGGGGAGGTTAGGTTTTAGTTCAAGAAGGAGGTTTGGGTGGTCTTTTATGATGAGTTTAAGTTTATGATTGAAAGTGTTGTGTGAATTTTGAAGAAGGTTTTTTCCTAAGTAAAGGGTAAGTAGAGGTGTCATTAAGTAGATCTTTACATTTTGAAAGATAATCATCTTTGTTTAAGATAACAAGATTCTGTCCTTTATCAGATCTTGAAATTACCAAGTTATTATTTCTCTTCAGAGAGGTTAAAGCATCGTAGAATTTCTTAGGTGTTTTTTTAATATGTGCGGTAGAGATGATCCCTTCTAAAAGCAAACCTTTTAAAAAGTCATGATTAATGTTAGAGTTTGAAGTTCTTTTTATCCAGGTTTCGAAGTCTATACAAAATTGAAGGAGGTGATAATTTTTCTGAAGTGAAAAAGACAAGCCATAACTTAAAAGTATTTCTTCATCTTTGTTTAAAGCATAATTTGATAAGTGATAATTCTGTCTGGGGTTAGGTTAGTAGCCCAAGGACTATTGTAATATAAGGTTTTAAATTTATGATCTAGTAATCTTTTCTTTGAAGTGCAAGCCACGTCTTTTAAATTATGTGCATGGTTCAGTAAGTTAGTAAATTCCAGATTTGAATTTGGGAATATTTGGTACCATGATTGCTGAAATACTTTGAAATTATGAAAACATTTTGCGAAAGTTTGTTTAACTTCAATTTTCACATTAGAAATTTTGGCCAAGAGTATTTCTCTATGCACGTTAGGGAAAGGTGAGTGGATATCCTTAGGTAAGTAATTCGGTATTAAAGTTTTTGGTAGTACGAGGTTTTTCAGACAGTCTTTCAGAAATTTCAACTGAAGTTTTTTAATATGTGCAGATTTTATTAAGTCCTGATATTTTAGAAATTTTTTCCTTAGGGAATAGTTATTAATGTTGTTACCGGCCATTTTTTATTGTAGTATATAATCAAAGCAATTTTTCGCCGAGTTTGGTATGTATTATAATAGAAGGCCTTATTTATATATATATACAAAACCTTCCCAACTTTAACTTACAAAAAGGAGAATATACGTTCAATCTCCCACTTAACAACATTCTTACCACCACACCATTTTTCAAAAATATCAAAGCAAAATTTACTTAAATCTAAACATCCTTTCATATTTCAACAGTTTTATATAATATTGCAAAATTTTATTAATTTCATTTAGTCTTCAAATAACTACGTCCGAAAGAGGGTCCAGGAATTAAGGACCGAAAGCTAACGTTAATAAACATCTTATGAAGACCATTGTTAAGACTTTCAAATAAATTTATGCAATTTTAATAAATCAATATTTAAGGCCTTCTATTATAATACGTAATAAACTCTGCGAATAATTGCTTCGATTATACACTACAATAAAAAATGGCCGGTAGTAACATTAATAATTATTCCTTAAGGAAAAAATTTCTAAAATATCAGGACTTAATGAAAGCTGCACATATTAAAAAACTTCAGTTGAACTTTTTGAAAGACTGTCTTAAAAATCTCGTATTACCGAAAACTTTAATACCGAATAACCTTCCTACTGATATCTACTCACCTTTCCCGAATGTACACAGAGAAATCCTCCTGGCCAAAATTTCTACTGTGAAAACTGAAGTCAAACAAACATTCGCAAAATGTTTTCACCACTTTAAAGGATTTCAGCATTCATGGTACCAAATTTCCCAAAATTCAAAATCTGGCCATTTACTTAATCTTCTGAAACCAATGCACATAATTTAAAGACGGTGAGTAGTATATACGCGGAACCAGCATTTCCAGCATCCAGACCCCGTAGAATTTTCTGGAAAATCTGGAAGCTGATAATATTTATTTTTTTTATTTATTTTCTGTTATGTTTTATGTTTTTTATATTTTTCAAGAGACTGGTATTTTTTTTAACCGTAGATTTTTATTTCGGAGTCGGAGCCGGAGTCGGAGCCTGATCCAGAGCCTGAGCCCTCGTTCGCCGCAGTTTACCGCGTTAAAACGGCAAGTTAGTGCATTTTTTACGATCATATTCTTCGTCATTTGAATTTTTATCATCACTCCCTCTTCAGGTGCATCCTTGAGGTAGACTGAATGGCACTTGTATTTTAGATATAATTTTTACCCCTCTGTATTAAATGACTAGACAGGACATCTGGGTCTCATAATTCTTTTCACCTTTGACCTGAACAAGGAGGGGAAACATACACTGCTGAAGAAGTGAAGGGTTAGGTCATATATCATTGTTTCTTAAAAGTGGAAAAATGATATGTATAAATACATACAAAACACACACACACACACACATACATTTATATATATATATATATTATATATTATAACTAATAATATATATATATATATTATATATATTATATTATATTATATATATTTATAGTAATATATATTTATATATAGTAATTAGGCGTATATACGAGCACACACACCAGCACACACACAAAGCACACGAGAGGACGAGCACCATGAGCTATATGTAATTAGTGCATAGGTATTGTCTTCGAGCAAAGGTACTCATAGGCTGAAGGCCTCTTACACACAACACCACACACACCCGCACACACACCGCATAGTCACATTATCATATTATGCACCTATATAATATATATTATATATATATATGAGGTAATATATATATATAATATATATATATATATATATAATAGTATAAACGAGGTGAAGCAGTTTAACCAGAATAGTCGTAAGTTAGTGATCTAAATGAGGAGAGATAGCCAGTGAGATATGGCCTGTTATGTCGACGTATGTGCGGCCGGTGTTATATACGGTAGTGAGAGGCTTTACGACGACATGCACTAGGACGCTGTGTGTTAAATCGTGATTAACAGGTTAAGACGTGCCGGTTGTAGAAATCTACTATACGTAGTCACCCTACGTCGGGTTCCACTTCTTTGCCTAGGTATGGTAGAAGGGATATCGGAACGATAATATCGGGTGAGGGTCGCGAGATGTGCTCATCACAAAAGGATTGGAAGGGGGCAATCAAATTTGTGTTGGGTAAGTCCAGCATCGGAGTAGTGTCATTGGTCCGTCACGATATTGCGTGATATGCAATGTGATAAGCGCTATAGTGGTTAATGCTGCGAAGTGGCGCAGGTACTAAAGCTGAGATAACCGTTCACAGAGTCTTAGAGCCGGAGGCATGACTAGTTGACTTGTAGAGTGTTTCAGATAAATGTGAGTCCTGTCTCAGAGTATCTGTCGTGGGGGCGAGATAGACGACCAGAATTGGTCCGTCCATCTGTCTAGGCGCGGAGCGGATGTCAGATCTGCGCCGCGATTGTGTACTCTGTGAGAACTTCAGTTGCAAACGGAACATGTGATAATGGGAGAATCGTATACTCTGCATCTTACGAGAGGAGTTCCGTGTGTTAGGCAGGACGTATGTGTATGGAGAGGTAGTTGATGTGTCGCGAGGTTAGTTGGTATCTTATGCTTTATGTGTGATGCGGGCAATGTAGCGTCATACGCGTGTGTGGTCTTCTCGGAGGATTCTCGTTAGGTTAGATGTCAATGTGGGACACACGCGCGGCCGCGGTGTAAGGATCGTCTAGAGGATAACTTGTTCAGGAAGCTTTGGTGGAGTGATTAGACTTGGGATCTAATGGCTGCGATGTCAGCACAGTACTGGGTTGTCTTTACGCCGTAAGGGAGAGGCGGACAGAGCAATGAGCTGAGTACCAAATGGATCGATAATCCTGCAAGTCCTATCTTTGAGCTGCATTGAATCAGGTCGTGTGTTCACGTGCGAGCGTTGGATATAGGACGCGTTTGTGGGACGTCGGGGTAATAGAAGGATGTAATTAAGCTGAGGTATGCTAGCTGTGGAGGGTAATCGGTAATAAGTCAGAGCTGCCATGATGGAATTTGAGGTACGAGTTGTGTGATCGATGTTAGTGTGGATTGTGTCGAGTTAGACTCGCCCATACGCTAGTAAGGGTGTAAATTGAAGGATGATGTGGGTATGGAGATGGTGTTCAGGAGAGATATGAAGTTGTTTTATTATGAGCTATATGTGTTATGAGTGCGTTTGTCGACGAAGCATGGGAAGTATAGGTAATATCAGTTCTGCGGACCATCGTTGCATGTAAGGTATGGTATATTATGTATATATATATTGGGTTAATCTAGGCTATAGATGAACAAATTATGAAACGACAAAGGTTGAAGAGCTCGCATGCAGGACTTGATATGTGTGTGGTAGGTATTCCATAGACTTTCGATGCCTATGGGCCGTAATGGCAGGGACCACACACACCCACAAGAGAAAATTACAAGACCTGGCAAACATGACAGTAGCGAGACACGAGAAGCAATGGTAACAAAGAGAGAGACAATCAACGAGAGACACAATATATAATATAATTATAATATATATATTAATATATATATTATTATATATATATATATATAAATATATATATTTTATAGTAATATATATACATATATAATCAATAGCCTATTATGAACACATACACACACACCACCACATACACACACACATACACACCACATACAATTATATATATATATATAATATGTAATATATATCGATAGATGTATACTATATATAAAATATTTTGATATATTATATATATATAATATATATGTTAGACCTATTTTAGCACAGACACACAAACACATACACACACACACATACATACATCTTTGTATTATATTTATATTATAATTAATATAATAATATATTATTATACCTGGCAGTTGTTATATATATATATATATATATATTATTATAATATAATATAGTATTTATATATATAATAATTGCGTATATGACGAGCACACAACACACACACACCCATACATAATATATATATATATATATATATATATTATATATATATATATATATATATATATATATATATATATATATATATATATAGTATATATATATATACTCTCCAGTTTCCTTCCTTCCCCTATCAAAATATTTGTTTTTGTATACACACACAAACTCACACGCACACACACATACACACACACACAACCACACACCCACATATATTATATTATATATATATATATAATATATATATAAATATATATATATATTATATATATATATTATATATATAATATATATATATATATATATATAAAAAACAATAGCCGACATGTCTTTGTAATTTTCTAAAGACGTTCATATTTAATATTTACATTTTTCTTTCTAATGTAATTTTGTAAAAGTTATTTTTTATTCAAATATTTTTATTTTATGCATTTTTTAATTTTCATCATAAATGTATTTACCTTTTATTTTAATTTTTGTTTACGTACATAACTTTTTAATTTTGTCAAGCAACAATTGAATTTTAAATTTGTATAATTTTCTAAGTTTATTTTTTATAAGTTTCATTTTACAATTTATTATTTTTGTTTTTACTTATTTTGCTTTCAATTTTTTTTGCCTCCCTTCGTCAATAACTGTTGCTGGGCGCGCTTACAAATGTAATATCAGCCCATGACTTAAAAAAATTTCGCATTTTTTACATACCTAAATGAGTTAATCAGTAAATCAAACTGCCCTCCATACCCTCCTACCCTTCCATGATCTATTGATCTAATGATGCACTGTGACTATTGATTTATTAATTTCATACCAAACTAAAGATTACCTAACACTAAACCTTTATTTATTTTTGTTTGTTTTTTAAACATTATGTTTTTACAACTATAAAATTTATTTATTTTGTTTATTTTCTTTAAATATTTTGTTTTTAAATTAAAAAATTTTATTTCTTTTTATGTTTGCTAACTTAGGTTATTTTTTATCTTACAGATTTACAGCAAAAATTCTTCAGTAAATCAGTAAATCAAACTGCCCTCCATACCTCATACCCTTCTGTGATCTTTTAATATATTGATCTATTGATCTAAGTTGATCTATTGATTAAACTTCATATTTCAGTAACATGACACTCAGACTTGATACTTCTTTCCTAAGTTTAATTAACCGGAAAATTTCTATAAAAATTTTATTTATTGTGTTTATTTTCTTTAAATATTTTGTTTTTACTAAAAAAATTATCCTTTTTATGTTTATAACTTAAAAAAAATTGCATATTTACCCTTAAGCATTAAATCAGTAAATCAGTAAATCAAACTGGCCCTCCATACCCCTCATACCCTTCTGTGATCTCTTGATCTAATTGATCGAAACATTGATTCAAGTATTATTTTGTATAACATAACACAAAAACATTTATTTATTTTGGTTTTGTTTTCTTTAAACATTTATGTTTTTACTATAAAAATTTTATTTATTTTGTTTTATTTTCTTTAAATATTTTGTTGTTTTAACTAAAAATTTATTCTTTTTATGTTTATAACTATAAAAAAATTTGCATATTTACATACCTTAAAGGCGTAATCAGTAAATCAGTAAATCAAACTCCTCCCATACCTCATACCCTTCTGTGATCTATTGTCTATTGATCTATTGATTCTATTGATCTATTGATTCAGTCATATTTTGTATAACCATAACATAAAAACTTTTATTTATTTTGTTTTGTTTCTTTAAACTTTTTTGTTTTTAACTTAAAAATTTATTTATTTTGTTTAATTTGTTTTAAATATTTTGTTTTTACTAAAAAATTTATTCTTTTTATGTTTATAACTTAAAAAATTTGCATATTTAAATAAATTATTAAAAAATTTGCCATATTTACATCCCTTAAAGCAGTAAATCAAGTAAATCAATAAAATCAAAATGCCTCCATACCCTCCTACCCATTCGTGATCATTGATCTATTGATCTATTGGATCTATTGATCTATTGATCAAGTCATATTTTGTATACATAACACAAAAACTTTTATTTATTTTGTTTTGTTTCTTTAAACATTATGTTTTTTACTTAATATAATTTTATTTATTTTGTTTTATTTTCTTTAAATATTTTGGTTTTTCTAAAAAATTTATTCTTTTTATGTTGATAAATTAAAAAAAATTGCATATTTACATAACCTTAAAGCAGTAAAATCAGTAAATCAGTAAATCAAACTGCCCACCATACCCTCATACCCATCTTGTGATCTATTGATCTATGATCTATTGATCTATTGCACTATTGATTTAAGCTCCATTATTTGTATAACATAACAAAAAAACTTTTATTTAATTTGTTTTTGTTTCTTTAACATTATGTTTTTACTATAAAAAAAATTTATTTATTGTTTGTTTTATTTCTTTAAATATTTTGTTTTTACTAAAAAAAATTTATTCTTTTATGTTTATAACTTAAAAAAACATATAATTTACATACCTTAAAGCAGTAAATCAGTAAATCAGTAAGAATCAAACTGCCTCCATACCCTCATACCCGTCTGGTGATCTATGATCTATTGATCTATTTATCTATTGATTCAAGTATATTTTGTATAAACATAACACAAAAACATTTATTTATTTTGTTTGTTTCTTTAAACATTATGTTTTTACTATAAAAATTTATTTATTGTGTTTTATTTTCTTTAAATATTTTGTTTTTACTAAAAAATTTATTCTTTTTATGTTTATAACTTAAAAAAATTTGCTATTTACAAACCCTAAAGCAAGTAAATCAGTAAATCAAAGTTCCATCCAGCCACCCAACAGCCCTCATCATCCCTTCTGTGATCTATTGATCTATTTGATCTATTTGATCTTTTGATCTATGATCTATTGATCTCAAGTCATATTTGGTATAAATAACACAAAAACTTTTATTTATTTTGGGGTTTTGTTTATTAGACGATTATGTTTAACTATAAAAATTAAATTTATTTTGTTTTTAATTTGTTTTAAATATTTTGTTTTTACTAAAAAATTATTCTTTTTATGTTTATAACTTAAAAAAATTTGCATATTTACATACCTTAAAGCAGTAAATCAGTAAATCAGTAAATCAACCTGCCTCTCCACTAGACCCTCATACCCTTCCCTGTGATCTAATGATCTATGAGTCTATTGACTATTGATGCTATTGATTCAAGTCAAGTTTTTTGCTTTCGTTCTCAAAAGACTTTTTATATTTGATTTTTTTGTTTGTTTAAACATTTTATATTTTATTCAAAAAATTTGTTTTAGAGTGGAAATATTGTTTTATTTTTTTGTTTTAAAATTTAAAAATTTATTCTTTAATGTTTATAACTTAAAAAAAAATTTGAATCGTGATTTCTCAATCCAGTGATATCAGGAAACATTTTGTCCATGGGGCCCTCCTCATATCCCCTCATACCCTTTCTGATGATCTAATTGATCTATTGATCTTTGCTTCAGTCAGTATTTTTGTTATAACATATCACACAAATTATCTTTTTATTTTATTTTTGTTGGTGTTTCTTTAAACATTCTGTTTTTACTAATACAAATTTTATCTACTTTGTTTAAGGTGAATTGACATAGTTTAATCTACGTAAAAAATTTACTTTCTTGGATGTTTATACATTGACATAGTTTTTAGGGGAATTTACTCTCTACCTTAAAAAGCAGTAAATCAGTCAATTTTCTTCACTCGTACGTCGCCGGACATGCTGATCCCTCCTAACCCTTCATGATCCATATTGATAAAAACTACTTGGAATTTATTTGATTTAAAACGTTGATCCTAGTGATCTATAGCATATACAAGTTATATTTGTTGAGAGACATATATATAAAAAATAATTCTTTGCTGTAGCTGGTTTGTTGATTTGTGGGTTGGCTGTGAGCTGTGTTGCCCTCCGTTAAATATATCAATACGTCAAGTTAGATGACAAGTATTATACTACAACCACTTTTCACAAGCAACTCGATACTCTAGAATATATTTTTAAAGATTTAATTTTACATTAACAGTCTGTAATATTGAGAGAGAGAATATAGCAATATGATCCTCCTCCAACTTCGCACACTTAACACAGCATATCGTAATTAATCTAAGGTATAACTAAAACAAAAGTTTCACTACGTATATAACCAGCAGAAAGATGCGCGGCATATTCAATTCTCCATGTTTCTTGCCATAATATCACGCATCCCGCTTCAAATATCTTATTATGGTAATATTTATCTAACTATAATTATCTAATTATTATTTATTAATTATTATGTATTAATTATTAAATTATTATTATTTATTAGTTTATTATTATTATTATTATTATAATATTATTATTCGCATAGTACAGACTATCATTGTTTAGTAAAAACACGCATAATAGAAAACAAAAAAAAAATGGTAGAATCAACGAAAGAGTTTCTTGAACGATCGGGAATAGATAAAGTCTACTTGAGCAAATTCATTTTCGTTCCAAACGTCGAAGGAGAAACGAGAGACGAATTCCTTAAATGCGTCGACGAATTCTCTCGGTGCTAATGTTACTGAAGAACACACAGCGCAAAGACCTCTCCCCCAGTTTGAGTTTATATTATATATATGTTGGACGAAAAGCCGAGAGCGCCGATTCGTTTAAAAAATGGAAAACTTAGATTTTATGGGACGCAGCACACATACACACCAACAGTATCATTCGGTCCTCTTTACGTGAAAGTGTATAATGACAATTAACTCACACCACCACCCACACACCGGACTAGCACAGGGAACTCGACCACTCAAGCACCAGCTCAAACCACACAGTTAATATTGAGGACACCTTCACTCTATTAATTACATACCATAAGCAATATTCAATTCTTACTTTACTATCACATTGGAAATGTCTACTTAATAAGCGTTTGAATCATGGTAATGTAGCAGACGGTTGTTATATCATTTTCTTCTTAAGCGGTTCGTTGAGAAAGCATGAATCTAGAAATTTTTCTCCCATGAAATACTGAAAACATTTCTTTTATATTATGTCGATTCGTTGTCTATAGGTCCACACCTTCAGAACCTCTTATTATCGAAGAAAACATAACATTAATATTTATATTTTGGTATAAACATGTTCATGGTTATCTTTTTATTTCTTGCGACGCTCTCTGAAGCACGATCAGCACGATTCTTATCCACTCAAAAGGGTTTATGGAGTTCTCTCAGGAGGCTATTATACATAATCGATAGAATTCATTTTTCGGACTGTTCAATCGATTTATCGGTGGTTTGTTTAACACACACACTAGTATATCCGGCATGTCAAACATCCGTCTCTACCCGCCTGGCGATTGACACTAGGAAAAGAAAATATATGTTGATCAGAAAAGGAAAATTTATCTTCAATATAACTTATGTTAATATTCTGGAAATATCGGGACTGGTAAGTCTTGAGCTGCATATTGGATATCCTGGCGCAATGTCGGGACATTCTCCTGGATATTCTGGCGAAAACGCATGGGAAGGATTACCAGCACAACCTGGGAAAGTTGCTAATTGTTTCAGGGAACTGAGAAACTCGTGGAAACATGAATCACCCGCCTCGTTCAATGAAAAAAGATAAAACAAAATATAAGAAGTCAAAAAAAAAAGATAGAAAACAAAGAAAATATATATATTATTTTTCTATATCGGTAAGAGGACGGGGCGATTCTCGCGAAAGGGTGAAATATAATTTATTATTTATTTGGACGTACATTATATTATGTAGTATTATAATTTGAAAAGAGATAAGAATTTATATTTTAGATTAAAAGCATTTAACATATAATTAATTACGAAGTTGCGTGTTACGCGAAAGGCCAGTCAATTTTTAGAAAGCATATTACACGTCCTGAAACTGTTTATTCACATATTCACTGGTCCCTCCGCCTATACATATATTCTGAAGCCCATCGGAGTAGCGTGATATCTCACACAGCACGATTAACGGAACCGAACCGATCTAGATTACTAATCACTATCAATATCACCACCAAATAAACTCTAGTCTTTAATATACCTCTCTTCAGTTCAGTCCCCCACAACCATAATTGGAATTAATCCTAAGGGGTACTACATATTTCCCCTTCCCACTAAGAACTCCTGAAGATTTAATTTCAAAAGGAACCCACCAATATTTCCTCTAATAAATCAACACGCGAATGTATAGGGCTTTACGAGACACTGTTACACGAGGTCGCATTGTTCTAGTTACTAGTTTCCGTCTGATTCATACTTATGAACATCTCACATATTAACACCAGGAGTTCGCGTGTAAGCAATGACGCAAAGATACAGCTAGATCATTCTGAAGACATGATCCGTTCTCTCTCTTCCTCACAACTACTTACTCACCCAATTAAAGCAGTCAATCGCTTCATAACACGCTCGCTATCGACAATTTAAATTCGAAGCTCAACTAACGCCATTTGTTATATACTCTAAACCTCGTAAAAACGACACGTTCTGGTGACTATGCATCAACGGATTGCGAATCGGACACGCAATTGCCATCCCATTCTAGCGGTCCTGATCGCCTGCTCAAGCTGTACTGCTTTAATTAAGCATGATTTAACTTGCTGGAGTAGGCTTAGGACACCATCTTAGATATATACGCTTCACAACACGCGACAAGTACGAGTCCAATCCCACCCTACGATCACATGCAGAAGCTAGTGCGATTGAATATTTACGTTCTGCCACTAACGCATTGTCATACCACTTCACACCAACTCTCATTCCTATCGGTATCTAACCCTAGACTATCCATCAACCCTAAATATAAAAATCCGGGGAATCACCTCTCATAACGACACAACAAGCCTAATATGGATTTCTCTCACTGTTCATCACAGCGTAACCTAATGACTCACTTTGGAAAACTAGTCCTACGCACTAAAAGTTGTACGTAATACACGAGTAAATCACTACTTCTCTGAACCTTCTTAAACTTTACATTTGGGTACTAAAAACACACCACAACATTAAATAATATTAAAATATTTGGGTCTCCGCTCTCGCTCTCTTCAGGAGAGCGAAGGGTCTCATATCTGTTTTTCCTACCCCTCTATTTTACATATAATAATCAGCATACAACAGTTTTCATTTCCTTAAGACAGATAATAACGTATACTGAACTCATAATGCCTTATAATTATAAAAAACTATGCGCTAAAGTCCACGAAAGCGAAATGAACCCACCGGTTAGAATGACGGCTATATTATGTCCAGAGGTGTTATCGTCAAAATCGTACGGCGGAGGAAGGAATGATTCGAAAGCTTTAGTTTATAAATACGTTTCGAAAGCCGACGAAGGAAGTTACTTCAAAAACAAAT
>JABUQX010013100.1:25000-51044 GCA_015478945.1 Trachelipus rathkii | reverse complement strand
TTCTTAATGTGCGAAAGTGTTTGTTCTAGCGAATAAACTTTAGGAAATTAAGATAAAGTATTTTGTAATTTGAAAAATGCCAAAACACGAATTGAAAGTTTTTGCTAGTTTTTTTTAGAAAATTTTAACAAAAGCACTATATTTTGCTAGAAAAGAATAATGTGATAAATATCTTTTTAAAAAGAAATAAATTAAATTAAAATGAGTAAAATTATTTTACAGAAAAATTTTGATATTTATCGCAATGGGTTAAATTACAATAGATTTTAGTAAAAATTAAAAGGAATTCTGTTAGAACGAAAAAAAAAAACTATGTTGCCAATAAAAGTATTTTCATAGCATAAATTGAAACTTTGCTATTATGTTTTATTTGGTACAAGATTTTTTAAATGTAACAGTTTACAAAAGTATCATGTTACGTATTGATATTATCCAAACAGTTGTAAGAACTGTTTTAACTTTTTTCCAGTGGTGATATAGGTGTGTATAAATAAAATATATTATAATAATAAATAATATTAAATATGAATGTGATGAGATATATTATAATATATATATATATATATATATATTATATTACTTCGGGGCCCACCCTAAGCTAAACAAGATCAGTAAAAGTTAGGAGAGTTTTTACAGTCACCAGATGGAAATCAGTAAAGTTGAGGGCGCACTTTTACAGGACTTTTTCTCTACACATCATTAGTTATATAGATCATAATTTTATTAAAAATTTTTAGGGCTACCTACATTTTACAAGTAGCATCTCTACTTTCATGCTATATATAGGACAGTGAATTCCAACATCTGAAAAAAGAACAGAGCGATGCTATTTTAAGGAAAAAGTATTCTTGTTGTAAAAGTTATTTACACCTTTTAGAAAGAGTTTATGAATGAAGCTTCGAAGATTTTTATTACAACAGACACTTGAGGACTTTCTATACCGGTAGTGGTTTTATGTTCGGTAAGAAGAAAACCCCACTGCGATCCATCCCCCAAAAAGACCAAAAGGAAACCGGTTTTATATAGATATTATATGTAATATGAGATAGAATAATAGATATTAATATATTAGGATAGAGTATCATTATATATCTTAGGTAAGTATATTATATTATATATAGTAATATTAGTATAAATTTAGTATCTATTTATGTTACATTTATATAACAAATATAGATAATTTCTTTGATAATATATATTTTTTATTATATATATAAAATTTTCCTGTTAAAATATATTATATTATAAATAATAATAATATAATATATATATATATTATAAATATTAATTCCAAATTAATTTACTTTCCCTTTGTTACCATTCAATTTAGAACCATAAAGAAATTATAACAAATATGGAATATATATATATATTGTTTTGTATGATAAAGATAATACTTTCTTAAAACATTGGCATCGATACTTATGTAAACCTTAAGCAAAATATTTCCTTGTCATATTTCTTTATAACAACATGTAAATAGAGTCTCCATTCTTGCATAAATTCATCATTTCGACGGACGCAACTCAAGAGATAAAGATATCTAAAAAAGGTGTGGTAACTTCAAGGAAAAGGTGAAGACTGTTCGCAAGAGAGAAGAATTCATATCGCTGTTTTGGCAGTCTGTGCTTTGACTCAGAAGGAAGCGATTGTTCGTTCAATCCAGTCATATATCTTAGCCTTTGATTTTCGGATTTATTAATAGAGACTCTTATCATTTAAGTGGAAAAAGAAATTCATTTCAAGATTATTTTTTCTTATAAAATATAACATTCAAGAGTATTTCTCAATCGGTAGAGCGACAAAGTCGCATGGTAAGGGCCCTGTTTCGATCCCTAGTCCGGAGAAAAAATAAATCCAGATTGTGGCTGGAAGAAATAAAATACTATAAGAGTGTGAGAGAGAAAGCGAGTTACGCTGGGGTATGAAGAATGGTAGCGATAAAATACGAATCTAATAGAGAAATGTGAAAGAAACTATATACTAAAAATTTAGATCAATATATCACGTATAAGGTAGAATAAAATAGAGAATCAAGATTGTGGCTGGTAGAGGTTAATTATTATATATCCAGAAAAATTATACTAGGTGGAGATAATTAATTAAAAATAAATTCAGATATTATCAATTATCAATGATTCTTAGACCCACTGCTGTTTATAAATGTCAGATAATTTGTGAAACTTTTCGATATATTTGTAACATCGATAGGTAAGGTAAATATAATCACTAATTACTATGTTATTGGTGATCTTGAACTTAAGAGCAACCAGCAACTTCTATCAACAAATCAGACTAATCAAATAATCATACATCAAATCTACACTTATTGATTGGAAATTTAATCTATAATACTAAAAGTTTTTTTCTATGCGCTCATATAATAAATCCATCATAATAAGATAATAATAATAAATTTGAAATTATAGTATATTAAAGAAGAAAAATGAATAAATACTTTCAATAAAATTTAATCTAATAACAATAATTTTTCAACTCATATAATAATAATAATAATAATAATAATAATAATAATAATAATAATAATAATAATAATAATAATAATAATAATAATAATAATAATAATAATAATAATATAATAATAAATAATGAATAATAGATAATAATAATTGTAATAAAAATAGATAATAATAATAAATAATAATAATAATAATAATAATAAATCACGAGTAATTAATAATAATTAATAATAAAATAATAATAATTAATAAATAATAATAATAATAATAATAATAATAATAATAATAATAATAATAATAATAATAATACAATTATTGAAGTTCCTGTTTTCTTAGAGGCTTCAGTTTCCTCTTCGTTCAGTATTTTAAAATCAGTTTTTCTATTTCAAGGCAAAAATTGCTATCAAGAGAAAAAAAAAAAAATTAAAGTCGCTTATTCCGCGATCTGTTTTGACTCAGAAGAAGCTATAATTCTGTCCTGTCCTTTTCCTTTGAAATAGGAATTTTGAAATCGAAGTTGATAGCTGCGAGTGCTCCGAAGATTTAAGCAAAAAAGGATGTTTTATTCAAGACTGTTTATTGTGAAACCTAATATAAATAATAATCAATAAATAAAAGCAATTAAGAGTGTTATTCTTCACACAAAGAATAAATGAAAATTGTTTCTGGTAGTACGAAATACTACAAATCCGGAAGTAAAGAAAATTAAATATAAATCCAGATTTTTTATTTAGTGTATTATTATATATTATTATATTTATAAATAATATTATCCCTCGTTGGTGCACCTATTTAAACATTAAATTATATATTATATATATTTATATTATTATCTTATTATATAATTATATATATATAATTATATATTATATAGTATTAATATTATATATATATATATTCAGGGGGAGGATGTTTCCCATTTATTTTGTCGGGAGAGGGACGTCGGGCCAAATCTACTCTCTCTCTCTCTCTCTGTCTCTCTCTCTCTCTCTCTTCTCTCTCTCTTTCTATTATTATATATTAATATATAATATATATTATATATATAATATAATATTATAATATATAGATATTATATAAGTATATAATAAATATTATTAGTAGATATATAGCCCCTAATATATACTCACTATCATATATATATATTCATATATAATAATATATACTATATACTATATATGCATATACACTATACCATAATATATATATATATATATAATATAAAAAAGGAATAAAGAGAACTCGGAGATATAATAATAAGGAGGAAGAGAATAGTCCCCGTGTATCCACCTAGAGGCCTGAGAGAAGGGAGAGACCATGACTGCGCAGGACATCGGAACCAGTTTTCTTCTTTAATTTAAATATGATGTGCCTCCCCATAACTAATACACCCGTGTTGTTGAAGAAGGGAAGAAGGAAATATATAATATACTATATATATATACTACTATAGTGAGTATATCACGGACCAACCATGGTGCACTGCGTTTCCATACGTTACACCGTGTGTCACACCTGATTTACGGTACATGCATAGGATTTATAATATGATTAAAAATACGAAATATACGTTTTATGATTGAGTCTCTTCACATGGCCTTATTTTTGTTGTGTTTGTTTGTTAGTTTGGTGTGCGCATTTGACACGCTATGCCGCAACGCTACGCACGCGGCCGCACACACACAGCAGCACACACACACACACAACACACACACACACACACACAAACACACACACTACCAACACACACACCACAACACACATAAAGCAATAAGAGATTGACGTCATATTATAGTTGTGTTGGTTTTGGGTGTTGTTATTATGATGGTATTGCACTTTCGAATGATCAACAATAATATTATATATATAATATATATATATATAATATTATTAAATATATTTATTATAATACTAATGATATATATATAATATATATATATAATATATATATATTTATATTATATATAATATAGTATATATATATATAATATATATAATAAATAATATATATTTATAATAATTATAATATATATATATACTATAAAATATATATAATTATATATATATTATTCGCTTTAGGAACCGTAAAAATAACACTCTGACCTTATCATTTGCTACAATATATTATATAATAAGTTAAGGTAATATATATTTGATAAAGTTATATAAAATTTTGAATATCAGAGGTCGGAGTTCCTTATCACTCGTCCTATTGAGCACGAGGTTATTATGGAGTAGGATATACCGAACACAGACGTCTTCTTTTCAAAATTTTGTAAAGTTATGCAGAGAATCTCTTATTTTTGAAGTGGTAGAAATATGGTTCCGATCTGAGACCCAATAATTACATACATAATACAAATGAAAATTATTTGTAAAAACTTAAACAAAGTTTTGTAGAATCATTCGCCCATTGAATAATGGCTAGTTTTTTTAATTAATTATAAATGTTAACGGCTCATGCCTCTCTCACGAAAAAGCGGATGATAAAATTGAATGACAGTGTACTATCGTGAATATTAAATTTTATTTACAAGTTTGTGTTTTTTTTTCCATTATCAAGAATTTAAATAGAGAGCAAACTCGTAAATGAATGTTACAGGATAAAATAATAATTTTAAAATAAACCACTTACACGTTTTTTATATTCACAACATTAATGCTAAATTAATTAATATTTAATTATATTTAAATTTTTGATATTCTGAATTTGAAGAAAAGAACAATAATTGAGAACTTCATTTTCTTTTAAATAATTATATCCAATTTTAGGACTAATATGCTAAAGATAAACTGTAAATATGGATAATCTCTAAATTTAGCTCATATCAATAATCGATTATCTTTATATGTTCTTTTAAATTATATATATTAATATCTTATATATTATTATTAAATTATATAATATTTCATATATATAAAAAATTTATTATATTAAATATATATATATATATATATTTATATATTAATATAATACTATATTATATATATATTAAAAATATTTAATAATTATAATTATTAAGATAAATAATGTATATATATAATATAATTATAATATCATAATTAACAAGAGAAATAAATATAATAAATATATTAATTTATGTATTATAATATATATATATTATAAGAACTATATATATAGATTATATATATATATAGATATATTAGGAAGAGAGAGGAGTGTAAATATATTTTTCACGAATTTTTCAAGTACTTAACATGGGCACCGCTGCTCAAAATGATAGTTTTAAAAATAAATTGCTTAAAGAAAGGACATTTTTATAATAATATACTATTATATATAATTGAATTACGACGGGTATAACTACGAGTGTAACTGTCCCAATCCAACACAGCAACACTACGCCTTAGTCAGACCACAACTAATCACTACCATTATAGAGTCATCTTAAAATAATACTTTCTAAGAAAAAAGACATCAGCCTTTTTTTTATATTTTTTAATTGACTTTTATTACAAAATAAATATAATTATTGAGTCAGTAAAGTGCTGTATAATATGTAATTATATATTTAATAAATAATCTATATAGGATATATAATATAGTTATAATGGTAATACTAATCATAATTGAATTATTTCCATTAAATTCCTTTACGCTTCATTAAATAATTAATATTATTATATATAATATAATATATATTATATTATATATTATAAAATTAAATTATAATTATAATATATTATATATATATTATATATAATAATATATATAATATATAAAATATATATATAGACTAATATATTAATAATATATATATATACAGATACCTAAAGATTATATAGAATGTTAACATAATCGGATAGCAGGGTTTAAAATATTTTTCTGTATTTAGGGTCAATTAGGGTAGGCCTTTAAACACGCAAAAAAACTTTACATAATCCCATTAAAAATAAATGTACTTAATATCACACGGTAAGACTGCTAAAGTCACTGAGTTTCTTTATAGGACCACTGCACATAATAAAAAACCAAGCCGTTAATAACCAGAATGCTTCCAAGAGGCATTTGTGTTTAAATGTTCTGGGATAAAATTGACACCATTCATCTTATTCAAGAATTTACACTAAAACTTTCCTACCTTAAATTTTCCTTCGAATAGGCTTTCGTTCCCATATTGTTGATACTTACGTATATGTTAAACAGATTCAATCAATTTTTTATTCTTATTATCGTTTCTACTTTATATACTATAATAAATGAACAATATTCTTGAGTGAACATCAAATATTTATGACTATGCTTCAAATACACAATATATTATATAATCTAATTATAATATATCAATATATATAATACTATATACATATATATCATATATATACATTAATAGAGTATAATATATAATATATATATATATAGCTATCAAGCTGATTAATATAATATAAAAACTAAATAATGCGCGCGCAAAACTGCTTGAGGGATATCAACTTTTCTAGTGCAAAGCCTTTTCAAACTGAATGGGGGAGCACCACTATAGCAATGTATGGAGCCTCAACCAGGTCTCGAAGAAGAATCTGGTGGGGTTGTATCAGGCACGCTGCTACGCCCCATGACCGAGAACAGGAAGTTGAGCCCTTTATCTTTGGAAATGTGGAGACTCCTTAGTTATAGTGATATATATATACCTCGTCTGCACCGACAAATGTAATTTACATAGAGACACACGCGAATAGTATATCGACCCTCGCGAACTAGCCTCAACCTGAGCAAATTCCAAGAGATTGTAATATGGCACCAATGTGTTGGAGCCACGGAATCTTCGTAAAACACATTATAGACAATATATATATATATATACCGAAAAAGAAAGGCGGATAGCTCGCATTTCCCTACCAGTGATACGAATGCGCCCACTATTTATGAAACTTATAGATAAACAGTATTTTGACACCAACTCATAATATCGTCTTAACAGCACCCCTCAGGCGGGAGTTTTCCAGAATGATATAGTAAAACTAGCAACAAGACACACCAAAACAATATTTTTAAGCGTTATATCTAGAGCAGATGCAGAAGCCTGAGTCCAAGAAAGAGTCAGACCAACTCCTGATTGGAGTCAAAATGGAGCTGAGAGGGATTGAGCAGGAATAATGTGATGCATGTATCATAAGTGGTTTTGATATGCTAATGTCTGACATCAAATCCTACGAATGAAGGCATATGGATCGAAACGTTGTTTCTAATCTGTCTCACATGTGAATCATTATTCTTTTTTAGTGTAGTAACTTAGAATAAGTCACTAGTATTAATCCATTATAGAGCTATGGGCAGTACGTAAGTTAGTAAGTAGTAGTAATGGATATATAGCACATTTAAAAGAAGCAGTAGTTACAGCAGTAGTAGTACAACATAGTCTCAACTTCCACTTTATTTAACGGATTGTGTGATAGTGGCGCAAACGCTTGGGCAGGAGCGTTTTGTAGCCGTCTGTCTTAACATATTTTAGTTTCTACCGCTATTCTAACGTTATTGTGCACAGTTTCCGAGCTCTACTATATAGCCCTTCTGCACACTATTATAATAATGATAGTTCTTACCAACCAATATCTATATCTTTTAATAACTTTAATTGTGAACTTCATATCTAATTCCCGTTTTCTAAACGCAGAGTCCGCAATTAATCTTATTCTATCAAAAGAAAACTTTTCGCTATAATAAAAAGTTTTAAAACTTTTTATTTATTATTAAAGAGAGAGAAAATTATGTTCTTCATTAGGTAATAACTACTTTCACATAAACACCTACGCGCGAGAGAGAAGCAAGCGGCGATACTTAGAGTAGCGCAAAAGAAGGCCCGCAACACTCAGAACTCCCGCGTCACGAGAAAACATGCCCATGCGTACTTTGTTCTTACGCTTTGTTTGAAGTTCATATGTTGAATAAGAATTATATTTTATGGTGAAATTAAAGTGAGAGCTTAACATTGATTTTAATAATCACGAGATGTAGAAAAAAATACTTTTGAAAAGAGTTATGACACACTAAAAGCAATTGTTTTACTATTAATGTGCCAGGGTTGCGAGTGATAAACCAATGTAAGAAAATTTTTCGACTACCGAATTCCAATTCAAATATTCAAATAAATTTGGATTTATCGATTTGTATTTCACTTAAAGCAAAAATATTTAATAAAACTTTAATGAACTCAAACAAATATATTTATATATTTACTTACTAATCAACTCCGACTGATTATTAACTAACAGACAGGTATAATTCATAAAAATATATATACTTCTAGATCAGTACTTAATGTGTTCCTGCATCATAATTTACAAGTATTTTATAAAACATATTTTTTTATATATATATTAGTTATTATCAATTTATTTTTATTCTTACACGCTGTTATGAAAATAAAAGAGTAGAATATAAAGTAACATAATACGTTAAATGTAAAGGAAATTATTATATTTTATTAATATAAACACTTTTCCAATGGAATTCTAAATCTCCAAATGCTTAATAACACACACGGTAATAATATTTTAAGTTTTGCATCCATTTCAATTAAGAGTAAACTATACACATAAACCACATGACAAAGTTAAAAACATAAAAATCCACCTTAAATCACTATCTCAGATTCCACGGAGCGATGGGTGTGTCCGCGTAAACATATATGACAAATTATTTTTAAAACTGTTAACAGCAGTAAAAACAGCCTTGCGTGCTTTTTTTTTTTGTTTTGACCGTGTAAACATAGTGGAGAGTCAAAATCCTATAAAAGAGAAAGAAGGTGGAATAATAAGAGGATAAGAAATATGAAGAGAAGAGAGAGTTATATTGTAGCTCACAATCACACCAATATATTATTAAGTCTAGAGAGTAATAATAATATAAACACGAAATAATAATCAAATGAAAGCCCACTCAAATAAATAATAATAATAAATGAAAAGAAAATAATAAGAATAATTAAATAATAATAATATGAGTAATAAAAATAATAATAGATAAATAAGTTTAGCCTAATAAATTTAATCTCGACCGACTCACTTATCACGGACCATGTTCTAGACTCACAAAACTCATTGAACACACCCTCGACCTCCACTGCAAAAAGTAAATTTTTGCGGACTCGCTGAACTCCGGCCCGAATAAGACACCAATACGAGAAATTGCACGACTATCGCACACAGTGCGTTAATCTCCTACTACTCCGACCTCCACAGCTCTGACTTAGATGATTTTAGCGAAGGCCAGGCTGATTCAATAAAACAGTACCCACACCGACATAATGTATATATAGTATATCTTACTATATAAAAACATCCACCATGCTTATATTATATATGATTGTCTTTATATAAGACCTGAGACGCACTTTTATTATATAGTATATCATATATATATATATTATATATGAGTTAGCTATATTATATTTTAATAAAGGTAATTACTACTAATTGAAACATCTTACTTCATTATGAAAATATATATCTTGAAGGGCGTGTAATTACTGATAAATTACAGAGCTCTAACCCTACCCTTTTTAAAAGCATTTTCCAAAAATAGACACCTATATAGTGCAAACTTACTCTAATAATCCTTAATCTATATACTATATTAACATCAATATACATTTACAGTTCATTCATAAAATTTATACCGACATTGTTTAAAAAAACATATAAAATTGATAACACACACAGAATTAAATCACCACATAAATTGTTGTTAATATTGAGCTGCCTTAGATAATCAGTAGAATTTTATATTTATTATTTACCATTATGTATATTTTTAAAAAAAGAAATGTGGCGTATAAGAAGTTTACTTCAGCATTGGAATTTAATATGCAGAAAATCGAAGAAGAAAGACAACACGTCATTTGTTTTATACTATATATACATACTAATAATCAGTGCACCTTCCTAATTAAATAAATGGTTATAAGTGATGGTGAACATATTTGAGGCCCTATGGTACTATCACAAACAATTACCTAACAATACACTCAGTTAATAGTGAAATTTCACTGTATCAATCGAATATGTTCATGTTTAAAACCCACTAGTCCTAATTAATTTCATCTTCATTCATTAATTGTTAATTCAAAGTATTATTTTACGCAACTTTATCAATCTCTATGAGTACTATTATGTCCAAAGTTAAACCAGATATCCGTTATGTGAGATCGCAAGACTTGTCTCCAAAGGTGGAGTACTTAGCCATAATTTTATTATCTTAATACTTAAAAGAAATGTTATATATTGATTGTAGTTATAAGCTGAAAGTAATCAACAGTTAAGAATTGCATTGCAATAAAATCTATCTATCTTTCAGCTATGCTTCGAATCGAAAACCTGTTCTTACTATCGTTTCATAAAACAATATTGGCTGAGTGTAATTCGTAATAAATGTTCACAATTTGAACAAATAAGAGGACTGTGAGAACATTTTTGTTATAACACTTCATT
This sequence comes from Trachelipus rathkii, assembly GCA_015478945.1. Lineage (NCBI taxonomy): Eukaryota > Metazoa > Arthropoda > Malacostraca > Isopoda > Trachelipodidae > Trachelipus > Trachelipus rathkii. The sequence continues at coordinate 40,116 of JABUQX010013100.1, read as the reverse complement.
CTGCACTAATTCTCCTCTATCTCTTCTAAAAAAGATTTAAGGCGTCTAGTCAGTTTCTTATTGTAAACACATAAGATGTATATCTCATAAGGTCCAATAAGAGAAGCTCCGAATATCCTCCTCGAGATCCGGAGGATAGTTTGTTAGCAAATACACGTCTAAAATTCCTATTAGGTCACGGACTTCATGTTTCATTCACCAATAATCCTAAAAGACTTTTCTCTATGAAAGGATAAAATTTTCTTTTCCGGTTGCAATTCTTTTCTTGTGCCCACCAACTATTCTTAATAATCACTAAAAATCATTAAATAAAATGAAAAATGGACGTGTTTTAACTTATTAAAATAAGATCTACCACTAAGAATTAGTCATTCTTTTTCATTCTGGAAATTATCTACAATCTGAGAGAAATTAAATAACTTGGTTTCAATTCTTATGATAGGATAATTTGCTGTAGTGTTCAATAGAGATTTATTAACTTATTTATTAACTTAGAGCCTTATTAACTTACTGCCTTAGGGTTAACATGTTTTTAATAAAAAAATAATAATTTTTTTAGTAAAAATTTAAAATGTTTAAAAAACTTTTAAATAACAGATTTTTGATAAATATATAAAATGGTGATATCTCCGTTTAGAAAACGGGTTATATAAAAAAAAATTAAAAATATAAATGAAATAAACCCATTATTAAAAGTATAAGGGCTAAGCGTATAGCACGGAATATATTGCATAACATTATAGAATAACGTCACAACTAGAAAATTTATGCGTTCGCGCGATAATATCGCGCCTGCGGGTGCACAAGCCGGTTTCGCGCCGGGTCGCGCCGGGTCACGCCGGGTCTCGCCGGGTCTCGCCGGGTCTCGCCGAATCGATCCGGGTCGCGCACGAGTTGGCCCCTCAAGCAACCCTTTAAACAAAATAGGATTGACTGCGGTAGCAACTACTACTACTACTACAAAACTACTACCACTGTTAACACTGCTACCACTGCTAGAGGAATAAAAATAACGTATTCGATCTCAGCATCCTTCATTGCATAGGGTTTGATGTTACATACCTTAGGCATATATAAAGCAAGTTTTAATTTAAGCGCCGAACTACTTCTGCTCATCCTCCCTCTCCAGCTCCATTCTTCCTCGACTCAGGCTCCCTCATCTGCTATGTACTTTATACATTATTTCTTGTTTTTCATCTGGAACCCCTGAGGTGGTTCTTAGACATCTTTGAGGGTGATGAAACCATTAAAATAGTTATATGGGTTTATTAATCTAGAGAAAGACACCGTACACTGACGCACCGTACGCGGTCGTGTTATTATACGTTAAATTTGACAAACCGAGTTTTCTAAGATTTTACCGAAGCTTCCTATAACACGTGCGCCCGGATTATCTAGGAGAGTTACGCGTGGTGGACCGCCATAAAATATTAAATTCCACTCAAGACTGCTTAAATTCCATCGCCTAAAACAAAGTCGATATGAGCTTATATTTCTCCATAAACATATTTGATACCATCATCCAGTTTAAAGAGCTCAGCTCCCCCTAAAATGGAATGGAGTTACACACTCCCGAATAGCGTTTAGAAAAGATTACCAAGCTTTAGAGAGAAGCTGCACATAGAATACCACCAATCACGCTAAAAAATAAATATACACTACCTAAGTTTGATAAGCTTAGAAAGTATATATCCCCATCATAGTATATGAAGTGACTAGATTAATCATTATCTTAAATATTAATTTATATATATTATAAGTATATTATATAATAATAAGAATACCCTATATAAACATACTAATATGATATAATATATAAATATATATAATAGGCATATATATATATATTATATATAATATAACTATAATATAATAATATATAAATATACTACCTCAACATTAAATACTATACTATATACATTTATAATCACAAAGACTAAGCGACAAAGCTTCAATGACTTATATACGATCCTAACTAGTATGTTCAGACGAAGAAGAGAGGATGATAAGAAAATTCTAATAGGAAAACAACGATAAAAAAGTCAATAAAGATAACCAGATAAATATGTGATAGTAAACTACCCGCGACGTTTTTTTGCTAATGAAATATCACTAATTTTAATATGTATGTAAAAATATTTTATTTAATCTCGAACAATTACAAAATCACATCAAATCTAATAGTTTCAATAAAAAAGCGATACTTATTATAAGTAAATACGTAATTAGAAATAAATTATATTATATAATTGGAATATTAATGTACAGTGTATTGACAGCATATTTAAGGATATGATATAAATAATTAAGTTGTATAATAGTTTAGAATAGTGATATTGAACTCAATATAATAATATATTAGTATATAATTCACTATCACGTAGGGAATATTTGAGAAATATATACATAAATTTAAAATAGTAATAATTAGATTGCACGCTATTATTTTCAAGGAATAGTAAAGTGAAGTATATGTGATATGATGTATATATGATGATAATTTGATATATATATACATAAGTTATTTTTTTATAGAACTTAATTACTTATGCGTGAGCGTAAATAGAATGATCTGTTTATGTATGCGGCACATCAGAAAAGCATCATGATAAAAAAGTAACAAATACTAACAACAAAAACTAGTAGATGATTACAGTCATTCCAAATCTGTATTACCGTGAGTTTTAAATGTTTGTGTGATATGTGGTTTGTGAGTGTTCGTGTGCGCGACACTCGTAAACTATCATAACCAGACACCATATAACGATACCTAAACATAGCAACACTCAAACCATCGAGCAACACACACAACTAAAAATACTCTCATGTGCAGATCACATGAATACGATACGATAGCACTTACCATAACGCACAACCACTCAGAAATAACATATTAGATGAGCTGCACATCGTCACTTCTTAACAACATGGACAAAAAAAGCGGTTAATGCACATTTATCCATTATCATTAGATTATGACTAACTACACTATAGTCATTAACATATATATTAATATATATATATATATATATATAATATATATACTATATATATATAATTATAATAATAATATAATTATATATAATAATTAAGTATATATAGTAATATAAAATAATATATATAATTGGTAAATTGACTTTCACACATCACCACATATATATATAAACTAGAAAATATATAAATAAAGTATTAAAATATTTAACATTTGAAAATTAAATTATTATATTTTAATATGTTTTCTATATATATTATTATATACCTATAATCTACTTATGCATCGACCGTGCAAACCCGGGCTTATAGAAGTTTTATATCCTACCTATATTGTTATATATATAACATAAATTATATTAGGTATACCTATATGTAGTATATATAGGTGAGTTATACTAGAGTAACAATCATATCGCCTAACACTCACTTATAGTATATAATATCCATTATCCAGTCACCCTACTACCTATATATACTAGTATATATACATTTATGGGTTACATAAAAACAAGATATTAATATAAATATATATAATAAATTAATATTTAAGACATTGTTGTGAAGAGAAACACTTATATATTCATATATTATTAATTTCAAGCAGTCAGAGTAGAAGAGTGTTTTTCCGGATAAATAACCAAATATAGAGAAGCGTGGAGAGTGAGAATCCCTTCGTGGAATTGGTGGTGGGAAGTCTAGTTTCTTGTCCTTTTGAGTGCTGAAGGGAATATTATAAAAATAAAACTGAATACATGAATAATGACCAAATAAATGAATAGGCAGGAATTTTACCATCCGGTAACTTTAATAACAAGGTGGTCACGACTAACATTTTACTACTTATCATTATATTGTTATCTTTTATTATTATTATTATATAATCTAATATCTTTGTTATCAACATATGATAAATTGATAAGCTACTTTCTAGAAGATTAATTGCTAGTAAGTTATTGAATATAATCAGGTTTTTGAGTTCCCATTCGTATATGTGTTAAAATTTACTTATTTAAAAAATTTATAGAAATAAACGAATATTATCAGAGATAAAAAATAGTAATACAGATTGTTTAGATGTATCATCTCCAACGGATTGTTTCAGGGTTGAGATGGTATAATCAGATTTAGGAGGTTAAAATGGATGGAATGTATGCATTTAATAGAAGTGAAGAGATTATAATATGAAATTTAGGAGTATCTTTTTTTCGTCTAAGTGAAATTATAAGAGATTACGATGAAATGTATAAGCCAGGTATTTAAGGGTTGACTCTGACTAATGTAGTGATTGCCAGAGAGGCAAATTTTCGACAAATTGGATTGCTATCTGGTTTAATTTAACATACCAGAAGACTCTCTATACAATTGTATTATATGATTATATATTACTCACTTATTCATCAGCAATAAGAAAATATGTTAAGTATATGTTTTTATTTCTTTCTAGAATAAATGCTTCTGACAGAATACGTATAATATATAAAAAAAAGAGAGAATTAAATTTAAACTTTCCTGACCAAAATGTAGTACTTAACTTGATTGTTCAAATTGTAATTTTGATTGAGAACCTGAAATAATCTGAATCGAATCATGATAAGAAAAAGAACTAATCAAAACAAAATTGAAGAGTTAGTGCAACGTTCACAGCGTATAACATAAAACACCAACGAATAAGCTACTAATTATTTTGTGAGTACATACACAGAATTATGTATTTCGTTCAATTTTCCTAGACTAAGGTGGTATTTGAGGTGATCCGGTCTTGCCCACTAAGTGAGAAAAGAAAAATTACTCTTAATTTGAATACATTGAATAAATATAAATAAATAATATTATTTAGATATCTTAATTATTATATAGATGCGATAATTATATATAAATATTAGAAAGTGAAGAGAATAGCAAGTAAAACTATTTCGGTAAATATTTTGGAGTGAGAAATAAAAGATATGTTGTAAAAGTATCTACGTAAGCGAGGAGATTTATATGAAAGGTTTCATTGATTAGTATAGTCTATAAAATATATTACTATACAGCCGGTAATATCAACTTGCGCATTTAAAAAGAGATTTTTATACAACATCATATTATATGTAAAACATCACCTTAATACTCTAATATCTAGGACAGTAAAATAGTTAACAAATAACATTTTTCGTCATCTAATTTATTTCTAAAAAAAAGAGAAAAATTACATCTCTAGCTAAATTGCTATTAAAACCATTTCTTGACGCCTCCTCAATGGCAAAAATAAAATTGAGACTATGAAACAAGAATCGAACATAGAAGACAGAGCACACGCTGTCTCCTACAAACAAATATCACGTTCCAACATTCATGCGATATATAAGAGAAATATCTCAAGCTGATTAAAATTAACAAAACAGTGGAAACACGAACTTACATGAATAAATGTGACAATTGTTTATATTTGTTCTGCACAGACATTACCAATATTTAGGCACGGTTATAATATACTATATTATAGTATATAAGGTAATTATAATATCATTATATAATATTTATGGTTGGGGTTATATATAAATTTAATTATATATATATAGTAATTTGGACTTATCGTATGGGGTAATATACCATATCTGATTTAATATACAAAATATAGGTGATGGACTAATTAAATAACTTTAGTAGTTTCATCAAAGGCACTACACAAATTAAGTTTTAAACAATTTATATACTAACTATTATTCACTTTCTTACTAGTTACAAGTTTTCTATTTAGATCATTAACATGATTAAAGAAATAAATATTATTAGGTATAATATTAAAAATTAGAGCTCTTTTTGATTGAGGGATGAGCATAAAGAATACAACTGCGATGATATGATAATACCTCATATAATATGATAAGTTAATGAAGGATTAGTATTTTATACTCTATCGACAATTATTCTAAGCACGAGATTATCCATCTACCAATTTTCATTACATTTACATGTATATTCATAACCATTCAACATTATACCGTATATTAAACACTGATATATAAAAATCTGTATCACACAAAAATGTTATTAGTATTATTGATAATTTCTTATGAATAAATATAAAATGATATATAAGATTATATTATAAAAACTCTTAACAAGAAAAGGGTTTTATGTCTAATATCACCACCTATTTAACTTAAATAAGTATATTTATTCCTTTTTCTTTTTCACGTCATCCAGCCGAGCGAAAGATATTGGTAAGTTAGTCACGATAGCCGCAATAAAGAGCGAATTTGTCTACAACAAAAATTTTTTTCTAAATATCAAAGTAATAGAAAAATAATAAACAAAAATTTTATTTTTATTTTTCAATTCACCTATATCTTTCCTGTTACTGATTGTTCACCACAGCACATATGAATACACAACACACTACTAACACACTACGCATACAACTAAATCTTTGAGAAACATTTATTCTAAATCCTTAATCGGTAGTTATCAGGTTTAAATTTTGTATACAGAATTTGTAATGATATTATAAATCTCGATACTTTTGTTTATCCTTTATATATTATTTCTACTCTCATACAAAACAATCAAAAATGTGTCTGCACAAGCACAAGAGCTTATAAACAAAGCACAACATTGGGTTAGAATATTCCGCATGTATTTTCGTTTTAAATTCACATTCATTTTAAGGCGTATAGATAAGTATATAATAATCACGTTTTTATGCATCAAATCACTTTTAGGCGTTGAGGTAATGTCAGAAAATTGTCAAATAAAAGATCTTAAAGTAGATGAGGATGCGGATGCGGATGTGTGGATGCGGATGCGAATGCGGATGTTTACTCTTTGGAGTTTTGAAGATATGAAAAATTATATATATATATACTTATATATATATATATATATAATAACATACAACCAATAACTTTAACATATATATATATAACTATAATATACATATATATATATATATATATATATATATCTTATATATATATATATATATATATATATTACTCTGTAGGTTACATATATGCTCCATACACCTTAATATATGTAATATATATATATATATAACTAACCAACCCATATCCTACTTAATAGCATATATATATATATGCATATATACTATATATAACACCATATATATATGCTATATGCCCTGCTGCTGCTACTGTATATATTCCCTGAATTACCACCACTCACCGGGCTGGGCCCTTTTCAAGAAGGGAGCAGGAAATAAAATACATGCCAAGCACAAGCCTAACGTAAATCTCTGGGAGAGCGCAGACGTGGGTTTTAAAGAAGGGAAGATTAAAAATGACAGGAAAGAAAAACAGAGAAGATGGCAAGGAGTTCCACAGAACGAAATGTGGCTGGAAAGAAGGAGGCACCATAATGAACGAGTCTGGGTTTTCAATGCTCGCAAAATTCATGCGAAGAATGGCACCAGTAAGAGAATTTGAAAGTGGGACGCTTATTAGTCTCTTAGTTTAGACTCAACTTTATCCAATAGAATGGTGGAGCCGGAGCGAATAAGGCCCTCATCTAACTGGAGTAGCTGTGCCGAAGAAAAAAATTCCCGCAACCTGAACAGGACTCCCAGCTTCTTTCAGGGCACCTTAGCAACCGTTGTGATATGAGGTTTTCAAGACAATTTTTTGTCTATGTTCAGACCAAGAATGTTTATGTTGCCAACAGGTGAGACGTTAGAACCGTCGAAGAAAATAGGAAAGTTAGGAGGTGTTTCTGAGAGGGAGATGTAAAGAAATTGAGTTTTCAAAGAGTTGAATTTCACAAAGACGGCGGTCCCACCGGGAAATCCCATCAGGTCGGCAGAATGGAATCGGAAAACTGAAGACGAGAGGCAACTCTAGATGCAAAAGAGGGAGCAGATTTGAAATGAGTGGAAGAATGGAGAGTTGAGTCATCGGCATAAGAGTGAACAGAGTTAGAAGTACAGCTGAGGAGATCGTTGATGAAAAGTAAGAATAAAGTTGGAGATAAAACAGAACCTTGAGGAACACCACAATTAACAGGAAAGGATGAAGAAGTCGCTCCATCAACGAGTGCTGATATGGAGCGACCAGAGAGAAAACATGACAAGAGTATGCAAAGAGAAGGAGGAAACCCAGAGGAAGGGATCTTAGAGAGTAGTTACGCATGCCATACTCGATCAAATGCCTTTGATATGTCGAGAGCCACCACACAAGACTCCCCATAGTCCTCTAAGGGCAGAAGACCATAAATCAGTTAAATAGGATAGTATGTCACCAGTTGACCTCGACCGTCGAAACCACACTGATAATCTGAAAGAAGGGAATGAGACTCCAGATGATCCAAGAAATGAGAGTTAAGGAGAGTTTCAAAGATTTTAGATAGAATACAAGCAAGAGCTATAGGACGGTAGTTAGAAGGATCAGAGCGGCTGCCCTTTTTCGGAATTGACTGGACATATGCGCACTTCCAGCACTGAGGAAATGTACTAGTATTAAGGCATAGAGAGTAGAGTTGAACGAGGACTGGGGCAAGCTTAGAAGCACACTCCCCTCAAAACACGGAGGAATGCATCCGGGCCACCAGCCTTTCTGACGTTCACACAGATCTCAGAATCCCATGCACCCGATCCAGGCGTAATCACGGGAAGGGCAGCCAGGAAACCTGAGAAGAAGCGGGAAGGGATATTGAAATCGTCCGAGAGTTGAATAAGAGGAAAAAAAGGAGAGTTAGCTACAGAACCGTCAGAGCGAATAAGTGGAGAGGAGGAAAGGCAGATTTACAAAAGTTATTAGAGATGGTTTTGAAAAGACCAGAAATGTTTATCAGTAGGAGAGCCAAGTAGGTTGTCGCACTTTCTTTTTAGTGTACGCCCAGCCTGTCAGATAATAGCCCTACGAAGAAAGCGATTCGAGAGCAAAAATGGAAATTAGTAAGGTGATAGAAAGGAGACGAGAGTTTTTCCATGCCCGATAGGCAATGTCTCCTGAATGGAGCGAGAAACATTCTCCATTGAACCATGGATTTTAAGAATTAAGAAAAGATTTGAGTAGAAGTTTTTATATAATATATATATATATATATATATATATATATATATATCTTTGCTCTATATATATATATATATATATAACATATATAACTTATTCTATATTCTATAACTATATATATATATATATATATATATATATATATATATTAGTGATGGTTCGATATGACATGATTATATATATATAATAATAATAATATACATATATAGAATATATATATTGCTCTTACTGCTGCTCAAATATATATATATATATATAGCCAACTTAATATATATATATATATATATATATATATATATATATATATATATATATATATATATATATAAATATATATAAATACATATATATATATATATATATATATATATATATATATATATATATATATATATAGCTTAACATATATATATATATATATATATATATATATATATATATATATAAGTGCTATGATGTATAATAATAATAATAGCACATATGTATGTAATATGTAACCAACATAACATAGTAACAATATATAGCCAATAGCCTTAGCCAATAGCCAGTAATAGCAATAATATGTATATTAACAATAATATACATATAGCAACTTAGCATAACCATAACTAATAATATATATATATATGTATATATATATATATATATATATATATATATATATATAATATATATATATATATATATGTAACCAATAACATAATATATATAATATATATTTTATATACTGCTAACAATACTTATCCCCCTTAACCTTATATATATATATCTTTGCTATATATGTATATATAATAACATATGTATAATATATATATATATATATATATAATATATATATACAGAAATCGAAATTCAAAATTACAATTATTCCCATAAACTACCATGATAAAGATGCCAAAATAAAATTTATTTTATATGCATTAATCAAATGTAGAGAAACATTTAACATCCTCATTTTTTTCAAAAGAGGATGCGAATGCCAGATGTGCCGTTAAGTGAGGATGCGGATGCGGATGCGGATGTCAATTTAAGGTGCGGATGTTCCGCAAATGCGGATGCGGATGTCAAGTCGCATCCGCATCCGCATCCGCATAACAATATATATATATATATATATATATATATATATATATATATATATACTATATATATATATATATATATATATATATATATATATATATATATATATACTTTATATATATATATTTATATATATATAACTATATATATATATATATATATAACCTTATATATATATAGCACCTAAGAAGTGAAGTGAGAAGGTTAAGGGATTTAAGCCTTTGAATTTCAAATTTAACTACTTCTTTTCACTCATGTTTGCTCTTCTTTCAATATATATATATATATATATGTATGTGTGTGTGTGTGTGTTTGTGTGTGAACGGTTTGGACTTTACAGATATACGTGACAACTTTCATAGATAGGAACAATGGTGAAATATAATGAATATCGAAAAAAATATCAATATATCCACTGACTGTGCGGTGTGGAAATGAATTGCCACACACAGACACAAACATAACGCACATACAGCCTTGTAGCAATATACATATATATATATATATATATAATATATATATATATATAATAATAATAATAATAATAATAATATATATATATATATATATAACATAATAATAACAATATAATAATAACATATATAGCAATAATAATATATATATATAAATAATATATATATATATAGCATATATGTAAAGTCATTTTATGAATAACATAACCAACAATATACTGTATATTACATATATATATATGCTGTATAAAAACAGTATATAATATATATATCTTAGCAGCAACAGCAGCATGTATATGTAGCCAGTATATATATATAACATAACATATAATATATATATATATATATATATATAATAATAACATAATAACCTTAGCATATATATGATAATATATATATATATATATATCAACTATTGAAAAAATCATCAAAATATATATAAAATTATTAGCAGATATATGTTATACATATATTATATGTATATATGTTATATGTTATATATATATTATATATATATGTATATAACATAATAACTATATGTATATATATCAACAACAACCGCGCTATATATATAACGCCTTATATATAACCAACCCAATATGCTTCTCTTTGCTGCTGCCTTATATATGCCTGCTGCTATATATAAGAATGACGCAGAATTCCGGCCAGGTGAAATTTTTATTCCGTTTCGGTTCCGGGGAACCGGGATTACTAATCTACTTTATGAGAAAAAAATTTCCTGGAATGAATTTATTTTACATAACCCACAGCCCATCTTTTAACAAGATATAATAGTAGCCTTGTGTAGCATTCATAATGTCTATTACATACCTACAGTATTATTTAATTAAATATCTCAAAATATAGGATTATAGGATATTCTCATTAAATTTCAAATTTAATTTCCAAAATTATATCTATCTATCTATCTATTTATCATCTATCTATCTATCATCTATCTATCTATCTATCTATCTATCTATCTATCTATCTATCTATCTATCTATCTATCTATCTATCTATCTATCTATCTATCTATCTATCTATCTATCTATCTATCTATCTATCTATATATATATATATATATATATATATATATATATAGAATATATATGTAACAATAAATACATATATTAATATATATTAATATAACCAACATAGCATAACCTTTGCCGTATCATTCTTTGTAATAATATCAGCAATTAGTAATAATAGTATATGTATATAAATAATATATATAGCCAATAATAATATTCTGTCAGCCAGCAACCAATATATATATATATATATACTCAACTCAAATAACCTTAATATGTATATATATAATATATATACATATATGTATAATCATTTAGCTTAGCCAGCCAACCAGCCAACCTTAGCCAGTAGCCAGCACCATAGCTGCTCGCCAGCCAACCAGCCAGCAGCCAGCCAGCGTAGCAGCCAGCAGCAACAACCAGCAGCAGCATGTATACAGCCATAGCGCTGCTGCTATGCTATAACATATAATATATATAACCTTAACCTTATATATATATATATATATATATAAAGTAACTATGGATTTTAAACACTTGAAAATTTGGCTAAATTGTGATGAAGTAAAAGAAAAACTGTCACCAATATTGGGCGATAGTTTTGAACGTTTCTCCTCAAATATATTTCCTGCTTCTGAAAATAATCTCTTTGAGTATAGGAGAAGGCTGGAAGGAGAGTAATTTTTTGGCTAGTACTGATATGTTTGGGAATTTAGCTTTTTTCACTTTCCACCAGTTAGGTGCTTCTTCTTCTTTTCACAGATTAGAAATTGCTTTTTCTGATAAAAAAAAAAAAAAAAATTCAATTTCTTTAAGAATTTCATTTTGTGAAGAGCTACTGATTTTTTCTTTTTTTTCTTTTTAAACTAACTGACTCCCTGTCACTTTCACTTTTTTCAAACTTATAAAAGCAAAGTAATTTCTTCTCTTAATGCTCCTGATGATTTTGAGGTACTTGGCAAATCAAAGTTTATTTTAGATGATGCTATTTTCTGAAACTTGATGGATGACTCCTCGCCTGAACCTTCTTCTGTACTGCTACTACTATTATCACTTTCTACCTTCAATTCTTTGCATATTTCTTCAAGCATCCATTTTCTACTCAATTCCTTTATTTCATTAGCAAATAAAGTCAGTTTGTATCTAGGGTCTACAACAGTACTTAAAACAATTTTCTTGTTTTGGTATATGTCTATTGATCCTTTCTCTTCCTTTTTATTCATAAACCTAAACTCTTATGCCTTCTTCAGCTCTTCTTTTAAAGTCTGAACTCCACTGTCATCCTCAGACTTTGAGAGATATGCTGGAAAGCTCGAATAGGGAGATTAATTGATGATATATTTGATTTTGCCTTATAGTTTCCGTAATCATGAGAAATGTTTGCAAAACTCTTAGAATTTTTTCAAATATTTGCCATTTATTAGCAGTCAAAGCTTGAATGTTTGATTGTTCTACAATATAAACTTGCAGAGGTCTTTTCAAACATTCAATTCTTTCTAGAATCAAATGTTTGCTATTCCCCCTGGTATTAACATTTTGAATTTGCTTTCAAGATGTGCATACAAGTCTCTTTGTATTCTTTTAAGTTCATTACAGGTTAAACTGGAATTATTGAAATGTGTACAAATATTCCTACATTTCTTTATTAAATTACTTACTGTTCTTTAAGAAAATAGGGCATCTTTAATAACAAATTGAAGTTTATGAATAAAACAAGAGAACTTTTGTATCCTGCTAAATTAGTTAAAAATTTCATGTTATATGCTCCTTCTCAAAGGATCAAATGAATTTTTTTGGGAGGAATTTCCCAATTATTCATCTTACTTTCAAATCTCAACGAATGAGAACCTGTGAAAGACTTGCAATGGAGTACACGGTCCATTTTTCCAAACTTGTTGGTATGCCAGTGAGCAATTAAAGAAATAAATGTCTCATTTGAATATTTAGCTGTCTATATATCCGTAGCAAATGATATCTGATCAGCCTTAAATAACTTCTCAAATACCGCTGATCTCAATTTACTGTATGAAGTTGATAACATCTTCTCTACAAAATATTTTATACTAGGAATAACATATTTTGGTTGAAGATGGGCAATAAGTTCTATGAATCTCTGCTCTTCAGTGATTGTGAATGGCTTGTTACTCATTGTGATAACATTCATTATTTTCTGATGATTGTTTGTGATTTTGGGTCATTGATATGCCAAATCTTTTTTGGGGAGTAACTTTCCTCAAAACTCGCTTGTTTCACAGATTGGATCTTTCGGTAATTTGGAGATCCTCTGTTCTAGAAAATACAGGACTCTCACTTTTACTATCCAAATCTTTTGATTCCAGACATTCTCTTCGATGATGATTTTCCATATGTTTATGAAGTTACGTTGTACTAAATGTTTTTGGCGTACTACCTCGTTTTATTTTTCTGTTTCATATATTACATTCTATTATAGATTCTGTAACATCATTAATAATAATAAATCATTTACGAATGATGGCATTTTAAAACAATTTTGTGAGGTTATTATTATGGCAAATCTACAATCAATTGATGAATAAAATCTTTATCACAATCTGTTAATGAAAAAATGCATATACTGCATATATATATATATATATATATATATATATATATATATATATATATATATATATATATATATATATATATATATATATATGCTGCTCCATGCTGCTCTTTATCCACTGCTATAACCCAAATATAACAACCTTATATATATATATATATATATTATATATATATATACCCCTCCTCTTTTTCGGGGGATTACAAGATAAAGACCAATGTTGTCAACGGAATTTTAATGCATCTATCTTCAGAAAATCCATTTAAAATCATACACCAAATTCCAAATTCCACGCCTTAAAAATATACAAGAAAAAAAAAACGGTATAACACCTATGGCGTGGAAGAATATAAAAAAAGATTGTTAATAAAAATACATTTCTCAGGATTAATGTTCAGAAATAATAAAAAAAGTAATTTTAAATCTCATAAAAAAGTAAAACAAATTTAATTATAAATACGAAAGTTAAAAAAAAAAGAATTTTTCTCCAAAGTGCATTTCCAGTATGAGAGTGTATAAAATATTTGAATGTGTTGATATTTGCCTAGTGTAGGAAAAAATGTATGTGTAAGTTCATGTCTAAGATTATAATATGGCTTACATAAATCTACCAGGCAACATTCATTTCAGAGGCGGCATGCAACACTCGTATCAATATATTTTAATTCAAACCTATCATTTTTGAACGCATTATCCGTCATAAGTTTTAATACGAAAGTGCTGAGTGAAACATTTAAGATTAAATATAAATTTAAAAAGAAGATTCAAAAGGTTTAGTATTAAAAATTTAATAATTAAGTAAGCAAAGCGTACATTTAGCATGAGAACGAAAACGCATTTTAAATTCTGTACACATGACAAAACATTTTAATTTAATAAAAAATCTAATAAAAAAAATAACTAAAAAGGTTTAATATTAATTTTTTTCAAAAAA
>JABUQX010013100.1:12500-20000 GCA_015478945.1 Trachelipus rathkii | reverse complement strand
CAATAACACATTAATCTGTTCGACTTTCCGTGGACTCAAATCACTAACTTTACCCATATTTGATCACTTTTATAAACTACCAAAATATCTGAAAATAATGGATTATTATTAAAATAATACAATAAAACACTAGTATACACTAATTATAACAAATAATAAAAGGTGTAAATCATCGCTAACACACACAACTCCCGTGAAAGCAGGATAGCAACTGAACGTGAAAATATAATAAACACTGAATAATTCACCAAATCTGTCATTTTTGCCAGATACTGCCACACAATACTTTAAAGTTTGGTAAATAAATAGTAAAATATTTATATTATCCTGGTGTATTAAAATAAGTTCAAAAAAGTTGAAAAAAATTAAATTTCATAACCTTTTTATTCAAAAATAGCAAATTTTAAAAAAATCCATAATAATTATGCCAGTACTGTATATATATATATAATATATAATATATATATATATATATATATATATATATATATTTTATATATATATATATATATATATCTTATATATATAATATATATATATATATATAATATATTATATATAATATATATATATATATATATATATATATATATATATATATATATATATATATATATATATATAAACCCAGTTTCACTCCTTCCTATTTGAAAGTAGAACACCAATTGTTGGTGAAGAACGTTGGGGCAGAAATAGAGAATTAATTTCAAAATGTGGTGAAATCCAAAATAGCGAATTCATCGATTTTGCATTTTATCAATAATTTCCTATAACAAAGAAAAATACTTGAGTTAGAAAGTTCTTGGGATATGTAAATTGGCAAGTATATAAAAAAATTATATATATAGATACATGTGAAAGGGGTCTGCAAATTTTAAGATTTGGAGGAAAGAAAAAAATGACCGAAAAGAAAAGAAAAAAACTCAACGGGGAGATGGAGAATGGAGGGAAAAAATGATGAAATGCTCTTTTCTAATTTGGAAAATACTTTAAATAAAACAAAAGAATAAAAAAAAAATGTCTAGAAAATTTTGTTTTAAAAGATGATTCTAACAAGGTATAAATGAAAGCTATAGTTGAAGAATTAAGGCTAACAAAAATTCGAAAATTAGGAATTGGAATAATATTATCTTGAAATTGAGGGGTAGACGCCATGCCATGGACGGTAAAAACTCCATTTGGATTATTTTAGATTTTCTGAATTTGGCTTTATTCAATACATATAAATATGCATAGAAGGAATTTGAATTTTTAGAATTACTAAAACTAAGTATTGGAGTATTGTTATTTTGATTTAAAACTAATTAGTTAAAGTTTGCATAGAAATTTACTTCATTCATTCAAACTTAAAGAATCTAAAAATGGACAAAAGTAAAAGGTAAAAAACAAAAGGAATCGAAATAAAGAAAAAAATGTTCATCAAATAGTGGCGTAACACTTCTTTATTTTTTATTAAGAATAAAATACTTTTAGTTATAGAAGTTTAAGTAACATTATCCGGATTTTATAAATATAAAAGTTAGGATGTATCAATATAAAATAAATTATAACCGATATTGGATTTGAAACAAATTAAAAAGACGAAAATTAAATATAGAGACAAGTGAACGAATCGAAAAGGGAAATGAAGGAAGAAAAAAAATAAGCACGTGGATGTCTTTTCCTCGCGGGATGATAATCCGCAGGGTTTTTTATGATGAGAAAGAAAATAAATTTGAGATAAAGAAAAATGTTCCTAAATTTGTTATTTTCTGCAGATTTAACGAAATTTCAACTGATATAATGTTAATATTTCAGGTGGGATATGAATTTCATATTTTTCTATCCAGGAAAGTATGAAATAGACCCGGCTCGGGGAGAGAAAAAAAGTTTTGTTTAAAAAGTGTTCTTGTTTCGATGCTTGAGTATTTGGATTAGTGTAAATGGATTCTAAATTAGGATAAGTAGATATTGATGGTTTAAGGTGTTGAATGAATGGGTGGTTGTCTGTGTTCTTTAATGTTTGGTGGTGGTTGCATGGTTATCGTTTCCAAACAAAAAAAAGAAATATATTTATTTGGCTTGTTCTTTTCCTCGTTTGGAAAAGAAATTATCTTATAAATGAAACAATAGCCAGGAATCTTGTGGTAAGAAAGGTGAATGTGCTGCAATTTTTTTTTTTAAATGTATTTGAGTAAGATAATTGTGGAGGATGTAAGAAGTGTGAGATTTTGGAATGTTTTTTCAAGGGTTATGTTATGGAAAATTTCTCTTTGGGATGGTTTAGTTGTTAGTATTTAAGATATAAAATAAATGAAAAATATTGAACTTGATTATGTTGTTAGTATTTAAGATATAATAAAAAAAATTTGAAAAATGGACTTGAATATGTTGTTAATATTTAAGATATAATTTGACTAGTTCGCAAAGTCTTAATGTTTCTTTGTGTTTAAAATTTTCTGGTCTTAATTTTAATTTATTTCTTTAAAACTGTTGAAGAGAGTTTCTTACGAATAATGTCTCTGAGTTGTTTGTTTCAAAGATGTTATGTTTCACATATGTTTTCAAATATATGATGTTCCCCTGGGGGGGGAGTAAAGGAAAGAAAATTTTATGTTGGTGGGGGAGGTCTTAGAGGTAGATGACCTCTACTTGCAGGAAAGAGATTCTCTTTGTCTTCTCATAATAGTCGCAAGTTGTGTCTGTTTCCTAATTGCATGGGGTGTGGGATGTCAGAGTTTCGGAATGATAAGGATGGTCTGTAGGATGTATCATTCACCCTGGTGTCTGGAGGAGTAGGTGGAGAGATTTCTGCTAAAGGAGCAGGCTGTGGTTGGACTGCTTCTTGAGAAGAAGCTCTAGGAGGTAAGGTTGGGGGAATTTCTGATAAAGGAGCAGATGGTGATTGGTCTGCTTCTTGAGAAGAAGCTCTTGGGGGTAGGTTTGGAGAGTCATCTAAAGAAAATCTTGGAAGGGTTGGTGGTGGTGTTATAAGTCTTTGTAAAGGAGATAGTTCTGGAGGGGAAGGTGAGACATGGAAATTTAGTGTGTGTTATGTTATATGTGCATAGGAAGAAGCTTCAGAGGAAGCGGGTTCTTCCGGTGGTATTTGCTGTCTTTGTGGCAAATAGGGTCTGTATGGTGGTGGAGAATGTGGTGGTGTTGTTTGTGTGCGAGAAATTGGTGCTGGGAACGAAATTTCTTCATGTCGGAATAATTGTCTTTGTTGTAAGTTTTGTCTCTGGAGTGAAGGAATGTGTAAAGGACTTGTAGGTGTAGTTAGTGATTGACTTTGTGGTCGTTGTTGGGTTTTTGTTGAGAATACTGTGTTTAATAGAGCGTGTATAGTGCGTGGTATGTATCGTATGGTTTGCTGGGATATTTTAATATGTTGAATTTGTTTTGGAAGTGGTCGTGTTTTTTTGCGTAGGTCGTCGTGGGGTTGTTTTGGGGAAATAGGTTGAAAATCGTCTGTAACTTTTGATATCTTGACATTATCTCTGTGGACAATAATATATTTTGAAGTAACTGGAGTAACAGTTTGTTATAAGGAACAAACTAAGATTCTGTAAGGACCTGTCCATTTCTGGGCAAGTTTGGGGGATTGCTTTGGCTTTATGACGTTCAAGATGTGAACTAATTCGCCTATTTTCATTTGGGTAGTACAAGATTTTGGTAGTTGTTTTAGGATTTGTTTTTCTGTTTCTGCTTGTAAGTGTTCTCGATATTGATCCCTAGTTAAGTGGGCTTGCACGGCAATTTCATCAACATAGTCATTGATGTACTTACGGTGTGGTTGTGTGGAAGTAAAAGGGGAAGAATAGTTGGGAAGATCTCAAGGAAGTCTTTTAATGTATGTGTAAAGTAGATAATGTGGGGAAGTACCAATGGCGGAATGGTAGGTGGAATTTATGGCGGTCTGGGTGAATGGGATGTATTGGTCCCAGTCATTATGGTTGGTATTAACATAGTGCCGTAGATAATTGTTTTTCTTATGATTTTCTTTCTCAACTAGGGCATTACTCTGGGCGTGTCGTGCAACTATGTTGACTGCCCTAATACGTCATTGGGCACATATTTCTTTAAAAAGTTGGGAGGTTAGCTCCGATGCCCGATCTGAAATGATAACCTCCGGAGTAAAATGACGACAGATTATCCTTTCTAGGATAGCCTATGCTATGTCTTTGGTAGTATGTTGTTTTAGGGGGACAAGTTCGACGTACCTAGTAAGGGAGTCTTTCATGCAAAAAATGTATTTGCAATGCATAATTTTGCATTGGGGCAAAGGCTCTAAGATGTCTAGGTGTATGCGTGTAAATAGTTCATAAGGTAAGGGGTAAGCTTTTATAGGGGCTTTTTTGTGAGTATTTCTTTTAACGTTTTGACAGGAAGGACACGTAGTACAATATTCATGAGTAAGTTTGTGTAATTTGGGGAAAATGTATCTTTCTCGAATTCGAAATTCGGTTCTTTGCGTCCCGCAGTGTCCTGCTGCTAGGGAGGCATGGGAGTGTTCGATGACGGAGTGGATTAGTGTATCTGGGACTTGAATAAGGAAACGTCCAGACTGGGTTGCATAATGTATAATATCATCGATTAAAACACGGGGGTAAGTGTCAGCAAGAGTGTCTTGTCTGGAAACTGGTATGTTATGAGAAATGATGGGTTTTGCATATTCATAAAGAGTTTTAAGACGTTTACATATCTTTTGTTCATTTACAATATTTTCTTTTGTCAAAGGGATAGTTCCAATAAGGAGTACCGTGTTTTGTGCAAAAGAATAAGAGCAAGTAGGAGGATTTCGACTTAAGTAGTCGGGAATAATGTTTAGTTTGCCCTGTTTGTAAATGATTGTTGGATTAAAATGTGCTATGAATAAGTTCCATCTTTCTAAACGTCCGGTAAGCTGCTTATGGCGTATGAGATGAATCAACGGTTGGTTATCCGTGATAATTGTAAGCGGATAACCGAACACAGTATTTTTAAATTTCTGTAAAGCAAAGACTATCGCCAATGCTTCCTGTTCAATTGTTTTCTAATTAGCCTCGGATTTGTTTAGTGCTCTGGAAATAAAAGTTAGTGGCTTCTCTTTGCCATTTTCATTTAATTGGTATAGTACAGCACCGAGCCCTAGGTTAGAGGCATCAGTGTTGATATAGAATTCCTTTGAGTAGTTCGGGAATCGTAGTTGGGGTTGTAGTAATAACTTGTCTATTAAAGTAAGAAAAGCTTTTTGTTGTTCGGGTACCCAAAAGAATTTTGCATTTTTTTTGTAATAGTGTAGTTATAGGCTTGGCAAGTACGGAATAGGAGTCTATCAAATGATTAAAGTAGTTCAGAAAACCGAGTAAAGACCTGGTTTCTGATACGTTAGTAGGAGGTTTGAATGTAGTGAGAGTCTGGAGTTTTATTTGGTCTGGGGAGATTCTGTCATGGGAAATTTTAAATCCCAGAAATAGGAGACTGTTCCGGGGAAACTTACATTTAGCAAGATTGATTTTCATCCTATTCTTTCGAAACGATTGAAAAACTTTTTATAATAACCGAAATATTTTTTTAATGTTTTACCAAGTATTAAGACATCGTCCAAAAAGACTCTGCATGCATCACCTAGGAGGTGAGACACACCATTTCCATCGTTCTTGCGAAGACAAGTGGTACATTGCTCAAATCGAAATTGAGTCTTGTTGGCGCATATTGACCTCGCGGAGTGAGGAAGGCTAGCAGCGGTTGTGTCTCTTCCTCGATTTCCAAACAATGGTATGCATCGAGGAGATCGAGACTGCTGAAAATTTTGGATTTTCCCAGTGTAGAGAGGATGTCGTTGATACAGGGGAGGGGGGAAGCGGTCCAGCACAGTATGTACGTTAATGTGCCTATAATTGGAAAAAATTCTTGAAGTTGAGGAGCTCTTCTTTGGAGTAAAGAGCAGAGGGCTCGAATGAGGACTACTAATAAGACGGATATACCCTTTTTGGTGGGCAAACTTGATCCAATCGTCTATATGGGTCAAGTATTTATGGAGAAGGCGGTACTGTGGACGGTGCAGTATATTTGGGGCATTTTCGTTAAGTTGTATCGAAAATTTAGTTAACGGACAGACGAGGACTTAGTCATCTTTCAAAGCTATTACATCTCTGTAAGTCATCAACAGATCAAAATTAAGTTTCTAATTGATCCAGATCTTGTAATGTAGTACAGCAATCTTCGTTATCTTTGAAAGATTCCTGGACGAGTTTCTTGAAAGTATTTCGAAGTTGTGTTGGGGTTAAGCCTTTTTAAGAGGTGGTCAAATTGACATTGGACGTTTGTAGTGGTTCGTCTAGAACTATAATGGAATTTGCCTTGGTTAAGACGGTGTTTTGTGGAAGGATTTGGGAGGAGGCGCTCATATTGAATATGTCCAAAAGAACCTGGCCTTCAGTGGCAGAACTTAGCACACTTCCGGCAAAAAGAAAGTTGCTGATATAAGTGTTCTCTGTAGACAGAATAAAATTGTCAGGAGAAGTATGAGCGGGGGAGTAAGCTTTGGCAGAAAGAGCGTTCTTTGAATAAGGTGCTATTTCTGTGTTTTCTAAAGTAGATAAATACTAGAAAATGTCAGTATCTATTAAAAGATTGTTTGGTGAAGAAATGGCATTGGAATATAGGAGCTTAGCCTCTGTATGGTTAACATCTGTATGTTTAGCATGTATGCTTGGAGATTTCTTTTTAGGGTATTGATGGGTAAGTGGTATGGGAATAGTATGTTCATTTGTTGTTACCTCAATGGTGTTTTGTTTTATTTTTAGTTTATTTTTGGGTTATTCAGGAACTTTGTACCTAGGATTAAAGGTGTGTTAAAACCGCAAAGATTGTCGAAAATAACAATGAAGTTAACTGGTACCTTGTAAATTTATGCCAAAAATTATTGTACCCATCTGGTAAAATTCAGAACCTGTGATAAAGCGTAGTGTAATTTCTGTGGGTTTTAATAGTATGTTTATTTGGAATGTCTCCTCCATTTCGGAAATGAAAGAGTACCTGCAAAGACTACTATTTGTGCCGGAGTCTAAAATCAGTTCTCTGTCTTGTAATATATGGTTTTTGTATTCTATATTCGCTTTTAAAATGTAAGAGGGTTCTATTAAAGGATTTTATTTGTGGGCATTGTTTAATAGGATTAGACTGTCATTAGTAAAATCGGGTGATAGAGTAATATCCTGGGGTGGAACCAGTATAGGCTTAGAACCTTGGTAGGAAGTATTATTAATAGTAGTAGTGGTAGGAGTAGTATGTGGGAACGTTCTTTCATGGACATAGTTTGAGTTCGTTTCAGGAGTAGGAGGAATGGAAAAATTGGAAGGAATTTTTCTATCGTGCATTAAAACTGTGGATGATGCTGGTTGTTGCATCAAGTTCAAAAGGATTGTGCTATTTGACACTAAGCTAAGTAGGTATGCAGTAAGCATAGAGTTGGAAGTCATTGTATACTAAACCGGATGTGTGAGTTCAGTCAAAGAGATTTAGCAGGATTGCAGT
>JABUQX010013100.1:5000-7500 GCA_015478945.1 Trachelipus rathkii | reverse complement strand
AGGATAAGTTTAGTTAAGAGCGTGCTCGCTAGTTAAAACGATTGAATGTGAACAAGTTTGATACTGAACACCCTCGGGGGCAAATGAAGAAGCAATTGTTAGTAGTGGCAAAGAAGTTATTGTGGATGTTCTAAAGTAGGAAGTAAAAATGTTAACAGTGAATGGTGGAATGAAGAGGTGATGATAGCGGTTAAAGGTAAAAGAGAAGTGTGGTTGAATGTATTAAAAGCAAAAGATGAAGACTCAAAAGAAAGTTGCTTGGAATTATTATAAGGAGCGGAAAAAAGAAAATACTAAAAGGTGCATACGTCGGAGAAAACAAGAGGTAAATGAACAGTCTTGGAAGGAGGATGAATGAGGAACTTACAAGGGAATGAAGCTCTTCTGTGAAGGAAGTGTGCAAGGCTAAGAATGAGAATAGGGGAATCTGCCTTAGAATAAATGAATAGGGATGGTGCTTTGTAACTGATGAAATGAGTGTGAGAGGAGTGGTGGAAAGAAACACTTCGAAAATACCTGCAAAATATAACAGATAATGAGAGGTGTATAGTAATGTTGTGTGGTTTGATGCAGTGCAGGAAAGAATAGGTATTTTGGGGATGAGGTTATTAGTAAGAAGGAGGTAATGGGTAGTGAGAAAGTTGAAAGAATGGTAAATCTGCAGTATAGATGAAATTACTGTTGAAAATGATCAAGGAAACGGTAGGCGAAATGATGCGTGATGATTGTATTTGGAATGTGGTAATAAAGCGTAAGAAGCGTATAGTTCCAAGGAGGAGGAGAGCGAATAGTACCTATATAAGGTAAGGGAGAAAGGGGAACTTGTAGAAATTATAGGGATAAGTTAGAGTGTTGTAGGGAAGGTATCTGCTGGTATTTTGGTCGAAAAGAGTTGCGCGAACTGAAGGACTGATTGGGAAGAACAAGGTGCGTTTAGAGTGGTAGAGGATGTGTGATCAAATCTTTACATTGAAACAAATTGATTGAGAAAATGAGGGAGAATAAGATAAATTGTATTTTAGGTTTTATGGATTTGCAACAGGCGTATGATTAGAGTTAATAGGGAAGGTTTATGGCATGTGTTATGATATTATGGTGTTGGTGGTAGCTTCTGAATGGAATCAAAAAAGTATGTATAACGATAGTGAAGCGTGCGTAAGAATAAATGGTGTCGATTGAGTGTTTAGGATATAAGGAAAGACCAGGTTGGTATGCCCGCTATTCAATTGAATGAGGGATAAAGACAGGTGGGGATTGGCAGGTGACGGCTAATGAAATAGTGACAATGGAGATGAGATGGGCGTCCTTACCTTATTATATGCGGATGATTTGGTTCTGTGTGGTGATTCTGAAGAGAGTTGAGAGGATTGGTAGATGCAGATGGCAGGGTAAAAGGTGAGGGGGCTTGAAATAAACGTGATAAGAGTAGGTATGTTGTGAGTGAGGACACTCCTCAGTGTTGAAGTTATGTTTGATGCGTGAGGCAGCTGGAACAGTGCAGAAAAGGGGATATGCGGATGAGAAGGGAACGACGATGCAGAGTGCAGTAGGAAAGTTGTGAATTGGAGGAAGGTGGCTGGTGGTGCAATTAAATCATTGGTGAATGTAAAAGGACTAAGTCTTGAGTGTGCTAGGCTCGGTATGTTGTTACCTGTGGTATTGTATAGTAGTTGAGACTTATTGTCTGAAAAAGAAGTAAGATCTAAGAGTCAATGTGTTCTGATGACATCGGGGTGTGCAGGGAGAGAATGAAAATACGGAATGAACGTATAGAGAAGTGGTGTTGTGTGAAGGAAAGGGTAAATGAGAGAATAAATGAAGTATGTTGAGATATTGATCATATGTGGAAAGATGAATGATGTCGTGGTTACGGTATTATAGTGGCGAGTGTGTTGGAACCGACCGATGCTGGGAGACCGAAGAAAAAGTGGATTGCGTCAGTAAACGAATGTTTGAGGAGAGAAATGTGAGTTGGTAGGCGAGAGAAAGGTGTATAACAGGGGTGAATGGCGGGGGATTGTGAGGGTGTTTGTTGTGGCCACCTGGCCTTAGGGATGTATGGCGAACCTTACATTGAGATCTACCATAGTAAAATGAGGGTCCATCGCTGTCCCATGAAGCTTTAGGGTGGATTTTCTGACTTGCGTATGAGTTCTCCCTAATTAATGGTACTGAGGGCCGTAAGCGCTGGGCTATTTCTTCGACTTAGTGATCAGTTCTTCTACTGCCTTTTCTTTCCCGAGCCCGTCGCGCACCTTACTTCCATTCTTGGGAAAATATAAGTATAATATATATATATAAATATTAAAAGTAATATATATAATATATAGTTAATGTATACTATATATATAATATTTATAATGACGTATATATATATATATATACTATATATTATATATATATATATATATATATATATATTATAAATAATAATATATAATATATATATATATATATATAATATATATATTAGGCAAATTGTAGAGTACTGTACTGCGAC
>JABUQX010013099.1:52500-83240 GCA_015478945.1 Trachelipus rathkii | reverse complement strand
ACACATACTACAAATCTGTGTTAGATCCCATCCAACGAAGCGATCGTAATCTCCCTGGAGCTTTTTCGAATCGTCCCCAGGTGAGGCCTCTGGAAGTTCGTGAATCCAACCAATGTGATGCCACTCTCTCTCGAAGGAATACATCATGTGTAACAAGTTATCTTCGTTTCAAACCCCAATACCGTCTGCTCTGACACCGATTCTGCAGGCGGTACCTCAGAAATCCTCAATACTCCCGCCATTTGCAAGAAGGTTTCATAACATACTTTAATTCTCAACATCCCTTTTCCAAAAGGTGCTGCTTTCTCTTTTGACGAGGGTACGACACCTTCGGCTATTTCCCTCTCCTACCATTTGCCTTGCTCTGACATCTCTCTCCATCAGAATCTAGCCATCCTGCTGCCGCTGTTAAAAGCATCATTTCTGTCTCAAGCCGCAGTTCACGATGAATTTACTCCAGTGTTTTACTGACGGCTCTAAAATAGAGGGGAGCGTGTGGGCGCTTCTGCGTCTTTCCTGACCGGAAACCTCTCTCCATACCTTCCCCTTTATGCTTCAGATTTTGTACAGCAGAGTTAACGAGCTATAATGATTTGCCTTTCTCGAAATTCTTAAATCTTAACCAAGATCACTCATATGGTCGTTTATTAAAGATTTCGCTCAGCGCGCTACTAGCGCTTAAAACCCCTTATTCTAAAAAACGCAGATGGTATCAGCTGTACAACAATTTTTTCGACTTCCAGTATGTTGTTAAGAACAGAATTATTTTAATTTCACCCCTTCCAATGTAGGGGTAACTGGCATGAAAAGTCCGCTGACTGAGAGGCAAAAAATGGCCGCCTCCTCTTCTCTGAGTTGTTCCAGGTACCTCCCGAGTGCCATTCGACAAGAAGGCCGCTCCCATCAACTGATTACTATCTCTGCTCTCCGACGGGGCTTTCGATCCTGTTGGCAAGAGTGCTGGACGAATGATCGGCGGGGAAGGAAACTCAGAAAACAGTAAAGCGCGAACATGGTGAGTGGGTCTGTCCTTCTCCACAGCGACGAAAGCGCTTACATGAGGTGATACTTGCACGCCTTCCGTATTGAGGCCACACTAATATCACCTCACAGTCACGTATATGACACGAGAACCCTCCTCACCATTTGGCAAATTTGCGTCGCAACAACCGCGCAATCTGTTCATGATATCTTCATTGATTGTTCCCATCTGGACCTATTCGCTGTCGTTATTTTTCCTACTTTACGGTCCATAACAACTTCTAAAAGATTATCCAATCTGGTATCGTGAATCTTCCCACTTGTAGCAGTAACAAACTATTTTCTTTGTATCATTTCAGAAGTGAATATTCTTTAGTAGCATTGTGATTTTGTTTGATTAATCTTTAGGACGATGTAGAGCAAGTGCGAGGAGGGATAGAAATGTTTATTTAGGTTTTTATTTATTTTGACTGAGCTGAATATTCATTTCACCAATCAAATCTTTCTTTGACATCTTGAAACATATGATTTGAGCAGGGCCCCGTCCCATGGTGCTGATTTTTCAGCCAGTGTGGCTGCTTTCATGTGAGCCGTGGTGGGTCCTGTACCAAAGGGGTCGCTGAAAAAAAAAAAAAAAAAAAAAAAAAAAAAAAAATATATATATATTATATATATATATATATATATATATATATAATATATATATAGTAATTAATATGATATATATTATATATATATTATTATATAAAATACTATTATATATATATATGGAGGAGAAGAGAAAGAAATTTTAAAAACATAATGCTTTTTCAATTTAGTCATCGTCATTAATTTAACTATAATCGTCATCATCAAAATTTCATCATCGTAGCCCATGCACTTAATATATATATATATATATATAATGATATATATATCTATATATATATAGTATATGATTATATATATATATAATTTATATATAATATATATATATGTATATATATGTATATAGATAAGAAGGGAGGAGTACACGCAACTCCGAAGCGATGAATTACGCTCCCCCATTTTTTTAATGGTGCCGTCTTTCTCTTTTTGCGTTCATATTCTTCACACACATCCTCCAGGCAACATATTACTACCACCATTTATTCCACATATCATATTCACATGATTAAAGTACACACACCGCACTTCTAGATAACACCTTACAAGACATCCCTACTAACTCATATCCCTGTGTGCAGGGGAGAAGAATTGCCCCACCGTATGTCTCTGCGTTGTCGAGAGTATGACTAATGGGCGGTTGGTAAGTTGGGTGGCTGCCCAGCTACCACCTATCTTCTTTGCCTAGGCAAATGCTGATGCATGCTCGGAGATGGTCGTGATCGCCGTAAACGACCTTCTATTTTCGGCGAAATTGTATGAATCGTATGGGTAAACTATGGAATGACAGAGGAATAAATGTGAGGAGAAGAGGAGAGAGGTGATGGATGTATTTAGAAAAGGGCAAATTTGATTTTTGCTCGCGTGACTGAAACAAAGATGAAAAGGAAAAGGTTGAAATTGAGTGTGTGGTGTGGAGAATGTGTGCGTGCTGGTTGTGAAGAGAATGAGAGAGGGAGAGAAGGAGTGTGTTTGTGTATGATGAGTGACCTGTGGTACAAGCTATGGTAGACTTGTGTGTGTGAGTCCTAGAAATTCTAAGTGGTTAAATTTACGTTTGAAAAGGTCAAGGTTAATGTGTGGTTGTGACGTATGGTCCATCAGATGGGAAACGTTGAATGTGAGTACGATTTTTTGGGGAATAAATATAATGATGTTCTGTGATGGGGTTGAGTAGGAGCTTCAGATTGATAGTGGTTGGGGGACCTGAATGGTTTGGATAGGGTGATTCAAAAGGAAAAGGGATGGTATACAGTGGTTTTGGGGGTGGCGGGAGAAAATGAAAATGGTAGGAAGGTGAATTGATTTCTGTGAAGAGAGAGGTATGTGTGTGTAAGTAATACTTTCTTCTTTAAACACAAAGGTATGTGTGTAAGTAATACTAGAGTTGGTGTAGGTAAGAGATGGTATCGAAGTGAAAAGTTATGATTGATTTGTGTTTGGTGAAGAAAAGGAGAAAATGTGTTTGAACGTATTGTGTTGATGTAAAGTCAGTGAAGGGGTTTAGGCAATGGGATGTATCAGATCATAGTTTGTTCTATGTAGAAATTAAGTTTAAGTGGGGGCTTGGATGGAGAGAGAAGGTGATACGAAAGAAGTAAGGTAAAATTAAGAGATGAGAAAGTTAGTGAGCAAGAACAAAAGGATTGAGTATGTAAGAGCGCTCGCATGTAAATCAGTTGAATGTGAAGCAAGTTGATATCTGAAGACAAATCTGGGGGCAACTGAAGGAAGCAATTGTTTAGTAGTGCAAAGGAGAGGTGTGTGGATGTGCTAAAGGTAAAGGAAAGTAAGAATGTACAGCGATGGTGGAATGAAAGAGGTGATGAAAAGCGGTTAAAGTAAAAAAGAAGCGCTGTTGAATGTACTAAAAGCCAATGATAACGTTTCAAAAGAAAGATGCCTTGGAAATTATATAAGGAGGAAAAAAGAAATACTAAAATGTGCATACGTAGGAAGAAAAAGAGGTAAATGAAACAGTTTTGGAAGGAGGATCGAATGAAGAGACTTACAAGGGGAAAAGGAAGCTCTTCTGGAAGGAGCGCCGAAAGGTTAAGAATGAGAAATAAGGGAATCTGCTTAGAAAGATGAATAGGGATGTTCGGGCTTTTGTACTGATGAATGGATGCTGAGGGAGTGGTGAAAGAACACTCGAAAATCTGCAACTCAATATTAACAGTAATTGGAATGGAAGGTGTTTAGTGATGTGTGTTGGTTGAAATGGTACAAGAAGAAGAATAGGTATTTTGGGGATGAGTTATTAGTAAGAGGAGGTAATGGGATAGAGTGAGAAAGTTGAAGAATGGTAAATCTTGAGGTATAGATGGAAATTACTGGTGGAAATGATCAAGAACGGAGGCGAGATGGTGATTGATTGGATTTGGAAGTTGGTTGTAATAAAAGCTAATAATGTATAATAATAATAATAAGTTCCAAGGGATTGGAGGAGAGCGGTAATGTACCCTTGTATAAGGGTAAGGGGAGAAAAGGGGAACTTGTAGAAATTATATGGATAGTTTTTATTGAGTGTTGTAGGGAAAGGTATATGCCTGGCATTTTGGTCGAAAGAAGTGCGTCGAGTGACTGAAGACTGAAGAACTGATTGAACAAGGTTGCGGTTTAGGAGTGGTAGAGATGTGTGGATCAAATCTTTACATTAAAACAACATTGATTGAGAAAATGAGGGAGAAAGAATAAATTATATTTAGGTTTTATGGGATTTGCAACAGGCGTAATGATAGAAGTAATAGGGAAGCTTTAATGGCGGTATTAGTTGATATAATGGTGTTTGGTGTAGGCTTCTATGGAATCAAAAAAGTATGTATGACGATAGTGAAGCGTGGTTAAGAATAAATGGTGTCATGGTGAATTGATTTAGGATTAATAGCGGAGTGAGACAGGGTTTTGTGTTATGTCTCCTTGGTTATTCAATTTTGTAATATGGATGGGGGTTATGAAAGAATTCAAGGTGGGGATGGCAGGAGAATGGTGTTAGAATGATGGAGAATGGAGGTGAGTGAACGAATAGCCCTCTTACCTATTAGTTGTAGCCCACGAGATTTGGTTCTGTGTGGCAAAATGTGTCTGGAACTGATAGACATAAGTGTTTATATGATGAGGGATTATGTGTGTAGTAGAAATTTGTGGATGATATTGAAGACACAAGGGATTTTTTTGTTTTAAAACAGAAGTAGTTAAAAAGATAATACGCGGTAAGATAACAGCAGGTGTTTCATAGAGTATGTCTGAGAGATGGGTAGGTGTGCAGTCGGTTCTCAGCTGTGGTAGGTGATGCTTAGATTGGTCGGACAGGGAGGGGAGGACTAAGTTTGTCCCTGAGCTCTCTCTCATGTCACCATATGTCTCTGTCGCTCGAGGTATCCGTTGTTAGATGAGATGTGAGAGATAGGATTGAAAAGAAAGATATGTCGTATAAGGTAAGTCTGTAGATGTGGAATATAGTTTTTTTTAAGTGGCAGCTGGTGGCACATTAATATATAATAAACTTTCTTTGTGTGTTTTTGCACATTACAGAGAGTGTACTAATCATGTCAGTGTAGTTGCTTCAGTAGTGTCTTTAAGTCTCATGTAGTGGTAATGTGTTGTTTTTTTTACCTGTGTACGCTATTGTGAGTGTTTAGGTGTTGAGTAGATAAGGAAATCATCTTATAGAGATATAAACAATAGAAAATGAAAAAAGATATAAAATTCCTTATATTTTTCTCCAGATAGTTGGTCTCAAAGTTCATGACTCGCCTTTAGGAGCATGCTATTCGCATTGTTTGAAATAGATAGTTTATATATAAATAAAGGAGTGATATTGACTTCTTGTTGAAACTGAGTGCTGTTGTAGTGATATGATAAAGGGAGTAATAATGATAGCAGATATAAATTGAATAGTATGTGCTGAGGTATATCTGTTGTAGTTTCGCAGTTATAGTTGGAAAGTGTAATGAAATGTAAAGTTCTCACTCGTGATATATAATATATTTAGGTTTAAGCTGAAAATTATAGTGGGAAGTGTGTTGGGAACCGACTCACCTAGTATATATATATATATATATATAATATAAATATTTATATATATATATATATATTCTTGGAGTAAATGAAGAGAACACATGAATTAGAGACTAAGGGGGAAGGAATAATTTGTCTGAAGGAGAGAAATGTATTGAAGTAGATATTTGGACTCTAGTGAGTGAGAGTCGAGATAAAATAATATAAGGTATGTATGTTGAAATAGGTAATGAAGAATGGCTGGGGTATGATGATTTAATGAGTGTGAGGGCAATTTGTTTAGTATAGCACAAGCAACTTTTCTTTGCAAGCGTGTGTATTTAGTTATCCGCTGTTCACATTGACATGCGCGTCTTCAACACTGCAGAGATCGATAGAGGGCTCGACAACTGCAGGAGTGATACGTACGTGGATTTACCCTATTGTAAAGCTCTAGGTTGATTTCTCATTTGAGTGAGTTCTTGTGATCGTAGTTTTTACTAATTAATGGTACATAGTGAGGGGGAGCTGGTTAAATGGCATTAGTGTCTATTTATCTTTTATTCTGAGAATTATTGTATCCTTAATTTATTCCACTATGACTTAGCTTTATTAATCTTTATTCCCGATGCTATGCTATCGCAACCTTTATCTTATATTACTCACCCAGTTACTTGTGAGTGAAATAAATGAGTGAGTTAGTTTTTTAAAGTGAATGAAATAAAGATATTATATATATATATATATATAATTTATATATATTTATTATATTATAGATATATATAGAATACAACTTTTTGTAATGTAATATATAAAATAGAAATTATATATCTCTAATAAATATATTAAATAAATAATTTAAAATTATCATAATATTATTAATATATTAAAATATTAGCTGCTCTAAACTCAAAAATATATATGATGGCTCTAAATTACGGTTAAGAGATAGCGACAGAGTCCGCATGGCAAATAGTGACCTTACGTGCGGTTCGTTTCCTTAGTCACCGATCCTGGGTATAGTAATAATATATAACTAATATATAAGTAAAAAGATATTACTACCTATATGATCCTAGAATTAATAGAGCTATTATAACCCTGATTATAGAGGGTGTGGACTATTTCATATATTAAATAATGTGAGTAATAGACTAAAAAAAGAGAAGAAGTAAAATATATAGATAGAATAAAAATTACAAGAAAAAGTGTCATATTTCTCACTGACAAGATTTCTCTTGGAGTAAATCATTAATCTCTAAGTTATGGTCGGGTTAACACTCAAAACTCAATAGCTGAAGAGTCTGAGCGCCTAATCACTAGACGCCGATATTACTGGCTTATAGACAGCATACACGTTAGAAGCTAACACACACAATTAGCGCGATATATGATGTAAACACATTATCATCATATTTATTGATTTGTGAACGGAGGTACATTGCCTTTATCTTATTATAGAGTATAAAATGATAAATAATGACAAAGCAGAGGAATACTTATTTTAAATTGTAGTGACTCTTGGGCTCAGATACGTTTTTGTCAGTTTGGCTTCTGCACAGTTTGTTGAGGGAAGGGGGAGAGCTGCCCGATATTAGGAAGAATTTTAAAAAATGGTCATAATTATAGGAACATTATTCAATATACTAAAAGATGATTATATATGCAATAGATCATATCATAGGATATTAGTTAATTGTGAGAAAACTGTGTGCACATATGTGTGTGAGGGAGAAGTGGGAGTGGGATAATCATAACGATTATATGAGTAGTGGCTACATGTAGTGTGAGTAATACTCAAATGAGTGTGGGCCGATATATCCGAAATATGGGCTAAAATAGATTTACTCTATGATAATGAGGATTGCTTCCTGATGATCATTCTTTACGTGTGTATTCAATTGTATGATATATTGGAATCAAATATATTTTCAATATTTTATCACTCACACACTTATCAAATATTTTATATGGTATCATATATTTCGCCTTTAGGAGGTTGAATAACACTCAAGTGCTTGTGGAGGGGGTATTTCTGAATTTGGAGGGAGAGCAGTGATAGTGTATGACTGATTATAAGGGATATAAAATGTTATAAATAATTTATAAATAGGTAGTAAAATTATAAGTTTTATATGCCGGTATTTATGGTTACAAGTAATATATTATGCTGGGTTAATTAATAGGTTAAGATGATGTGGCACATTATGAAAGTACGGCTATCTAAGAGGCGAATGATTAATGAGCAAGGTTGCTGAGCAAAAGTAATGATTCAAAAAGAGGAATAATGGGTAGATCATATTTTATTATTGAAACAATGAGTGAGAAATTGAAGTAAAATAGAACAAATAACTGTACTTATTAAGTTTTATAGGACTTATGTCAAAAAGTCATATAAGACAAGATTAAACGGGAAACTCTGTGGCAGTGTTTAATGAATATGATGACTGTTGGTGGTAGACCTTCTGATATGGGAATATTTAAATAGTAATATATATCATGAGATAAAGTTATGAATATTATGTTGTAAAATAATAAATAGAGTGAAGTATTAATATTGGTATTTTATAATATTATATAATAGTAAGTAGTGAGGCCAGGGATGTTGGTTTTATGTCTTCCACATGTGACTATTTTATTTGTATATTTAAGAATGGAGTGATGTAGATTGAAAAGAATTTAAAAGTAGGTGAGGTTGTGACAGGGGACAGGGCATTCAGAACTGAGATGGTGAAAATGGAAAAGAGTAATATGAGAGGTTAGTACCTTTAGCTTATACAATATGTAATGTCAAGATGATTTAGTTTTTGAGTTGGCGATGAATATGTGAAGAAAGTTTTATATTAGCTTTATTCTTCTAATTTTTAAAGGTGGTATGTGTTAAATCACGGAATAATGGTTTTATTGAAAGTAATAATATATAAAGATTAATATAGTGCATATAGGTGATAGTGGTGGTGAGTAATAGTCAAGAGTCCACATAATTAGTGTTGAGAATAATATCAAATGTTGGGGTAGGTATAATAGTATGGACTAAGTATTAATCATGTGAGGATAACAATAGTATCTAGAATTATATAAATATTTATAGTGGTATATTAGTTGGATGAAAAATCTAACGGAAACAGATGATGCAAGTATAAAAGTATGTAGTAAAAGGAAAGATGATGCAATATGGTGAATATTTATGATATGAGAATACAAAGGGGTCTATAAATCTTGATGAATGTGCTATATAGCTCATTTAATTGAATGAGGTGAGTAATTATTTAGTTTACCTGTAGTTATATAGTATAAGGTTAGTGAAAACTATGTATAGTAGTAATAGTATATCTGTTCATATATTAATTGTGATTAATCTTAGGATGTATTTGTATTTAGGTGAGAGAATGGGTTTTAATGGAGGAGTTTGTGTATGGTGACAAAAGGAGTATAAATGGGAAATAATAAATATATGAGCTCACGAATTGTATATAATATTTATAAAGTATTGTGATTTATTGTGAGTAATATATATGGTATATAGCCTTAATTAAATATTTATATCTTTCTTTTTTAAATATAATATATGTAATAGATAATATATATATATTAATATATATATATGTTTTATATTATTACTATATAGTTTTATATATAATTATATAGTATATATAATTATATTATATATATTGTATAGTATATATATATAAGTATTTTATAATATTATTAATATATATTATATTATAGTGTATTGTGCATTGTATATACATTTTCCAGTACTATCAATCGTGTAAAATTAGATGAATAACGACGTGTATTGATTGTCATAAGGGTAAATGCGGTATGAGGAAACGCTTCTTCAAATCTTAAATTACTTGAGCATACTCTCTGGTTCAATGTGTGGGTTAAGCTCTTTGAAGTGTTAACATTAGTTTGTTGAGGGGTATACTTCTTGTTTTAAAAATATATGTTAACGTAAGCACGAATAATTAATTTATTTAATCAGTTATTTAATTAATAGGTATTTTTCAAGCTATAGATTATGACTTGAACACATTTTTTAGTTTTATGCCACCGCAATCGGGAGTCAAGGCTCATATATACGATAATTGAATACGGTATTCATAAAATTAGGATGTGGGAAGGGCAATAAGGTTGATCTAATTTTTTATTATCAATATAATTGGATTAATATACTTTTTAAAATATGAGTTTTTTTTTATTTTGTTATTTTAGGCTGTGTAGGTTTTTTTTATCGTTAATTAAAATTGATATTATTTAATTTAATATATATTTTTTAAGTGGGTATAGTACATAGCTGGGTGAATAGATATAATATATGATATATAAATATATAGTGAGTGTACATATATTTAATAATTAATGTTATAAGTAATCTAATAATGCAATTAGGACGCAAGCCCTATAAGGTAATTAATAGTATGGGTGAGAGTTTATATATTTTTATATATGTTACAAAAGATTGATCTGCTATAATGATTAATTGGCCGCTTTTTAGAACATATGATACACTGATGCAATAATTAAAAATGTTTTTTGAAACTAGTGAGACATACTCGCTTTATTTATTTCTTTATTAATGTATGTCTACTGAACTATTTGGGTTTAGGAGGTGACACACATTAAGGATATTTGGAAGTGTTTAGATGGGGTCAAGGAAGGAGGGTAAAGTGTTTACTTTTTTAAATAGCTAATTAATATTTTGAGCTGAGGCATTTATTAGGCAGTATCCTTTAGGTTATTTTTTGGATTCCGAGAGAGGGTGTCAAGGTGTTGCGCTCTCCGCGGCGCTCCTTCTTCTTAACTGCATTCTATGCCAGTGGCACACTGGGGCGGCGGGTCTTTTGGGCCGGAGTTAGTCACCTCGGTGACTTTTAGATAGCTATAAAAAAAATAGAATGAAACACCAATTATTTTCTCGGCTTTTGGGCTTAGAAACAGGAACTTTTATACAAGTGGTTTGCCTTCGCTTACTATATCAAATAAGGTAATTAATTGTATGGTGAACAACCATGGATATTCCAGCAAGATATATGGATATATATTATATATACTATTTTTTATATATTTTTTGGGATAGTGGCTATATATATATATATATATATATATATATATAATATTTTATAATATTTGTATATTTTATATTATATATATATATAATATTTATTTTCTCAGATATATATTATATATAGTCAGGATGGGGTAAAAAAAAAAAAATCTTTACTTTTGTTTGTGGCTCCGTCTCATACACTTGACATAAATTAGAAATGCTATGGTCATATTACATGTTTATTTGAGGTTGTTTTTATTTTTAAAAGTGGTATGGAATAGGTATTAAAATTTTTTTTTTTTTCCGCTACAAATCCAAAAAAACAAGAATTTTTTCCTTACGACTCATTTGAAGTTGTATTTTATGGGGTAAAAAACAAAATACAGAAACATGTGGGTATTATTAAAAGGGATATTACTTCTAATCTAGCTTCAGCTACTTCAAGGGGCTTCTGCTTCGTTTTCCCTGGTGCTTGAATGTACTTTCCATGAGTGTTATTATCACGCCATAGCTTTCCCTTTGTTCTTTATTTGTTCTAGCTGTACGGCTCAATGAGGCGGGGATAGTTTATCTCTCTCTACAGGAGCTTTTCCCCCTTTGGTTCTAAGGGGCTCCGTCATACATTCTTATCTTTTAAGGCTTTCCAGAGGCTACTTTCCAATTGGATGTACTTTCATGAGGCTTTTCTATTGTGCTCTGACGTCAAATCACATCAGGAGGGCTTACTTTCAGCAGTAGCTGACGTGTTTCCATATTGTCAGCTACTTTACAAACTATTCTGTCCAGGTATTTGGGCAGCCTTAAGCTGGTTTTCCAAACTGGCACTTCAATGCTTCTTTTTAGCTGTTTTTCCTGAGTTTTGAACATGTATCTTTCCTGAGCATCTTTTCACCTTGCGTACCTTTCATTCTCCCCTTAGTGTCGGAGCTTCTTCCTATAGTTTAGACTTTTATGTTTGTTTGTTCTTCTCGCTACCCTATTACTTGCTTTTTTGTATCTAAGGCCGCTTTTCATCATCTCATAGTCAGCCTATTTCCAAGCCCTTTCCAAACTTTTATGGTACCTTCCGTCATGAGCATTTTTCTATGCTTATGAACGTTCATCAACCTGCAGCTTCTACTTATCCATAGAGCTACTTTCCGCATATATTACTTAGGTGAGAGGTGGCCAAATTGGCTACTATTCCATATTTTTCCAGCTAACTTTTCAAACTGTTGCTTTCCAAGTCTTCTCGGAGCTATTTTCCTGAGTGCTCGGGGTGTACTTTCCTGGGAGTGATACATGACCACGCTCCCCCTTTGTTCTAGCTCTTCTATGGATACTCTTCAAAGACACTACCCAGCCCCTTTTGTTACTAGCTCACGTTTCTCATCACTTTTTCAGGGGTGCTACTTTTCAGGCTACTTTCAAGGCTGACTTCTTTCGCAATTTCGATGAAGGCTTTCGGGGCATGAGCACTTACGCTATGCTAATAAACGTCATAATTTCTACAGAAAACTTTTCCAGGGAGCTTTTAGAGCTACATTTCCATGTTAAATAATTTTTATCCAAATCCGGTTAAAAAACTGTTTTTTTTTACCCCATTTTATGCCTGAGCTGGGTAAAAAAAAAAAATTTTTTTTTTTAATGGAACATTCCAATAATTTTCCAAAAAAAATATTTTAGTTTCCCCATAGTTAGTGAGAGAAAATAATGTAGTATTTAAAAGAAAGAAAAGGTTTTTAAATGTTTAATACTCTTTCAATAGCATTTAAACTGTATGTAAAACGTATTTAAAAAGTATTTAAAAGAGTTTAATAAATAAATTAAAATCGAATTTTGTGTTATCGCTGATTGATCTGTCAATTTAACGGGCAGCTTTTACGTCCATATTCTTTTGTCTTATATTTTATTAGATAAATAAAAAGAGGGCTAATTTTTCATATATTATAAATATATGAAAAAATAAATATAAATTCAAATAAAATAATTTTCGGAAAGGGTTGTTGTTGATTTTGTTTTTATTATTTATTCGATTACACCAAAATCCTCAGAAACTTTTTTTACCTGAGTGACATGGATTATACTATATATATAACCTATATTATATATATATATATATATATATATATATATATTATATTATATATATAGGGGTATATTATATATAATATATATATATATTTATTTATATATATATTAATTATACTATAATTAAATTTATATATATATTTTATATAGATGGTTTTTTTAATATCCCAAACGTATCGTTTTTTTTCGTTTATCCCTCAGTTTGGTTTTCTCGGAACGGTCCTATGATATGACAATAGATTTAGTTTATTTCGTAAAATGGCACACTGTATTTTTCATTGAAAAGACTTATGTATAAGTCTTTAATATTATTTAGCAGATTTGGGTTTCTCAAACTGTTGTGACGCGTCAACCTTCGGGTGAGGCAGACTTCCCCTCAGGGGTGACTGAGAAAGATTTGGAACATTAGTTTACAATTATTTATTGTTATAATTTCAGTTTTCATTTAAAAATTTTAAATAGATTATTTTTTATTTTCCATAAACTATGTTATTTCTATAAGAGCATGTATAGGTTTTTCTCTCACCTTTTATTATATTATATTTAACTATTATTATTATATATTTAATATATAATTTATATTTTATATATATATTTATATATATATATATATAATATATATATAATATATATATATTATAATATAAGTATATATATATATTTATATATATATATTTTTAATATTATATTATATATATTAGATATATATAGTTATATTATAGTATATATATAGTATATTATTGATATAATCATATAATTTATTATAATATATATATTAATATTCTTCAGTTATATATATCTGCTATCTGCTTTTGGCATGCTGTAATCATTTTACATTATACCATTTTTACGATTAATAATAGATATCGTATTTTATTAAATTGTAAACTGTTTGCGATTCCGCAAAGGAGATACCTTCATGAACGTTCTTGGGCAAACGCTATGATTATTAGTCAAGGGAGCCGCGAATCTGGAAAAAGTTTTTGAGAAACCACTGGTCGTAATATAATGCTAAAGTTAACGAAAAACAATATGCATATCAAACTGTACGTGAATTAACGTATTTACAATATTATTTTTTTATACAAATTGTTTGTGTTTTAACATGTAATAAAGACTGTGTAATTTTAAAGGTTCATCTGTAAATAAAATTTGTAGTGATTAGTCATGTTGAAATATTTCCTCTCTGTTGTTGTTGCCTCAAAAGTTTTTTTTTTTTTTTTTTTTATTTTTTTTGTATGGTGAATCTGAAATATTAGAGTACAGCAAAGTTTTAATGCTACTGATTAATTAGCCTTTCCTAGAGAATTTGAAGTTGATGACATTACATACATAGCTATTTGGTAATAGGAAAGAGTTAGCTGTATTAGCGAATGGTTTAAACTTTTGTTTTAGAGAGGGCTTTTGTTTTTATAGAAATAAGTAAATTCAAGGTGTAAAGATATGGCGGAGAAGGCTCAGAGTAGTTTGAAAATAGGATTAGAATTCAGTGTTTATTCTGGAAAGGAAGTACTAGACAAATTTAGATTAACCGCAAACAGCATTGGTGGGGGTTGGATGGCATTGAAAGTAGAATTCCGGTTATAAGGATTTTATGTGTGTTCCTTGTGTGCAGTTAATGAACAGAAATACCGCGCATAACACTTTAAAATGGAATGTATAATCAAATAAGGTTTAGAAAGAACATTGGCACAATTAATATAGATTATACTAGACTGGTTTGGAAGGTTAACATTAGATTATTTTTAAAGTTTTTGAGCAAAAATTATACACAATAATATTTTAATATAGTCATTTCAAATTCTTTAACTTTGTGAATTATTAAATTATATATATATATATATATGATTTGTAAAGGTAACCCTTTTTAAAATAAATTTTTTCATATCAAAATTAACTTTGTGAAGTCAAAACATCGCAAAACTCATACGCAAATAAATACCGGTCGGGCACCTGGTCTAAGTACTAATAATTAAACATTTTAGGTTAGGTTAGTTTAGGTTAGAGTAGTTTCAAGTTTTAAGATACATTTATTCATCTTTAAATTTTAATTTTTTTAGATTTTTAAGTTTTATTATTTAAAGTTTTAAAGTTTTATTATTTAAAGTTTTTCTTCAACTTTCAAGATTTATGCTTTAAATTAGTTAAGGTTTTAGAGTTTTAAACTTTTAGTTTTTATAGTTTTGAGTTTTTTTAGTGTTTTATATTAGTTTTTGCTTTTAAATTGTTGTAGTTTTTAGTTTGGTTTAGTTATTTGGTTGTTAGTTAGGTGTAGAGTTTCATTAAGAAAGTTGTGAACCTCTTGGGGTCGTTAAGTTTTGAACACATGTGTTTTACTATTAAGGATTGGACCGTTTATACGTCAGCATCTGTATTCTAATCTTCCTATTTCTTCAGTAGGTGAAACAAAGATTACCAACAGCTGGTAGATATTGTTTAGCACTGAATCTAATAGTTTGACCCCCAAGTGACAGAAAAAAAAAAAAAAAAAACAGTTTTCTTTTTTTTTTTTTCCCTTTTTTTTTTCTTTTTTTTTTTTCTTTTTTTTATCCTGTTTCTTTTGTCTTTTTTTTGTTTTATCTGTTTTTTATTTTTCGCTCTTTTTTTTTTCTTTTCTTTCTTCTTTCTTTTTCCTTTTTTTTTTTTTTTCGTTCTTTGTTCCTTTTTTCTTTTTTTGTCTCATATTTCAGTCAGTCT
This sequence comes from Trachelipus rathkii, assembly GCA_015478945.1. Classification (NCBI taxonomy): domain Eukaryota; kingdom Metazoa; phylum Arthropoda; class Malacostraca; order Isopoda; family Trachelipodidae; genus Trachelipus; species Trachelipus rathkii. The sequence continues at coordinate 67,795 of JABUQX010013099.1, read as the reverse complement.
TTCTCTTATTGAATATCGAGGAAGAAAAGTTAAAAGGAGATTAATTCCATCCGCACAGTACGGAGGATATACGACGAAAAGGCGTTGAGCAGAAGACATGATACTTTTGGGGGCTAATGTATGTTTGCAGCCGTACTGAGCATAAGATAGCAAAGGTCTTGACCAATCTGCCCATGTGGATCCGCCCTCGCGCGAAGGATGGCTGTCGATGGTGTGACGTCGGAACAGGACAGATTCTTCCTCTTTTTTTTTCCTCATTTTGGAACCCATTGCTCTTTATCAAAATGTATTCATGGTTGCAAATTCCTCAATTCTGTACGTGATGCTCCTCACTTCACTTTCATTGGGCACTTTTTTTTTCAATATTTGCTGTTCATTCCCACAGGGAATACATCTTCTTAGAAATCATTTAAATGTCTGGAATGAACGCTTGATATACTTCTACTATTATTTTGCCTATTGGGTGCGTTCAGTTGTGTTTAAAAAAAAATGAAGGCATTGTTGTTAGTTAGGTACTATTTGTAATTTTGTGACCTAATTTAGTTAATTTTTCTGCTAAAAGTGGTACTTAGGTCTTAATGGTTGTTTTGCCCAGGACCACATGAGACGACAGCGTACCGGCTAGTTGGTGCGAACAAAGGAACCTAATGCAAAGATATGTTAAAGAGAGGTTAAAGGAGTCCGGATGTGTTTTCAGCATTAAAGGGGATTATAATGACGGCAGGGCTAAAAACATTACGGATTAGTAAGAGTATAATTTAATAACAACCCTAAGTATATTTTATGTGAGAAAGGATTTATTCACTTAAAACCCGACGTAGGGTATAGTGTATGGGTAATAGTGTTCTGAAAATAATATTATAAATAAAGTATATTACAAATATCCATAATAATTTGTAATAATTTTCCATTTGGTTAACAAGAATAAGCCATATATACAACCCCTGAAAATCTCCCAAATCAAGTTCTTGTTAATAGAGCCTAATGTAAATAACAAAGGCCTTGTTGAAATGTTTCTACCCGCGACATTTTCTTTTCTGGCCACTTTATTTGTCATGGTACTAATTTTTTACTTGTTCAAATAGTTGGTATAAATGTTAATGGTCAGAGACCTGGTAGGCAATGGGTATGTGGCGACTAAGGCTGACTGGTTGCGGTAAATTTCCATTCGTCTATTACTAACACATCTAATAAAATGGCATGTTTTACAATTTTTAAAGGACTTGAACTGGGTGGCAGTAGTGTAAACAAACCTATTCTAAGAACTCAACATACTGGCATATATTATAGAAAAAGTAAGCATCAAAATAACAATAAATTAATTTACATTTCTAAGAAAATTAAAAGTTAAAATTCATGCGAAAATGGACGGGTTGCTCCCAGGAGGGGAGAGGAGAGAGCAAAGAAAATTTTCCCGAATTAAAAATCAATTAATTCAATTTATTTAAAATGTTCCCACATGATCTTTATATTTTTTTGATGACCAAGAATTAGGCAATCAATAGAAATTTTACTTTATTTTAGTGTAAATTACTTTAAAGACTTGTTAGGGTAAGTTTTTGCTCGATCCCGTGGCCGGGGAACCCAGTGGAAAGTAATCATATGTAAAATATGCTTTAGAGTATCGTAAAGTCTTCTGAAACCATAGACAAGTCCGTATTATGAAAAATTTTAGAGATACTTTTTTTGAAATTGGGCTAGAATTTACATTGGTAAGAATTCTTTGCTAAAACAACACAAAGAAAACAGGTCAACCGAAGATATGAATAAAGAAGAAATAGAAAGAAAAAAAAAAACAAAGTTCACACAATCAACTTCATTAGTGAATCAGTAAAAAGGGAGTTCGTGTTGTTCATATAGAAATAAAAATTTGAATAATAATAATGAATTAAGTCTAAAAATGACAAGATGGAGAACGATTGGGAAGGAGCACTGTCAACAATCTCTCTGATTTAGTTTATTATACAGTTTGTAACCTTATTTTCATACTTTACTTGTGGTGCTTAATTGAGAAAAGATTAAGGAGCAAGAGGTAAAAAAGAAAAGACAAATTTTTAATTCATTTCTCTACTATAAATTCCGTATATACGGTTACTTCTGTAGATTATTATTCATTATATGTTTGGTTAAACAGTTCTATGCCTACAAATAAATTAATATTTCGCCTTTGGTATTTAAACAATTGAAAAGAGATTATCCATCAATCATCAATTGCTGGTTAATTATTTTGCGTGTGCAGTGAAGTTTATTGATGTCAATTGAGTGGGTATGTGGATGTATTGAGGAGAATTACGTGTACCGTGCAATTTCATGAAAAGGCTGATAGTATATAACCGTGAACAATATTTTTTATAACCAATGGGGAAATTGGCTTTGATACTTGGTTGGTGTGAAGAAACTTATAAAACCCACCGATCACTTAGTGACTAATGTACCATTAACCCTATTGAGTGGTACAAACGCGTTTATGGGAATTTACAATATATATAGTTATGATATGTAGTAATGATATATTAGGTAGGATGTATAGTATGAATACTAATTATATATAGTATAGATATGATAATGTTGATATTATATATTAATATTATTATTTATATTTATTATATATTATTATTATATATTATATATTTAGTTATCGTTTGTCAGTCAACATTTCAATCCTTGACATCTCTTTTTATTTGAAAGAAGTTAAACTTATTTGTCCCTCAGTTTTGGATTGGGAACCGTGCTATCATTAGGTTGTTGCATTTCATTACATTGGAAAGAATGCTGACGACTCTATATTGCGGACATTTCACTTGCTAAGCTAGTAAGGGTCCTAATTGCTATTTGTCTGTTACTTCTTGAGGTCAAATACGGTCGCAGTAGGAGAGATTATCTCTTAAAAACAAACAAACAAACAACTGAATTTATTATTATCTATAACTTATGTTTTTTTCCTTTTGCAGGTTATGTTGTAAATTTATGAGAATTTTTTAAAATTAAAATGTCAAGTTTTGAAAAAGAAGAATCATTATTGGTCCTGTGGAACACGGAATTGTCGTAGCAAGTTGACATCTATAGGTGACGTTTTTAAAAACATATGTTTTTTTAAAGCTGATATAGGATGCTTGGTGTTTCTGAAAGTTTTATTCTTTGTAAGTTGTAACAGAACAAATACTTATACGATTCGTGGAAACCTTCAGTAAAAAAAATATTAACATTTTAAAAAAAGAGAAGAAGGTTATGTAAAATCATTTGACGACTTGTTTATTGATGTAGCCGCTAAAAAGGTTTTGAAAATAAAGAAAATTGAAGAAGACTAGAAGTTTCTTTTAAAACAAAGAGAACGTGGCCTCCCAAGGTGCATGATTGAAGTAAACAGAATTCTGGTTGGCAAAGCACGAGGAAAGTCTAAGAGTTAGGAAGAAAATAAATATAGCGAAAAAAGAATGCAAGAAACTTCGAGCACATCTGAAGAAATGGAACTACTTAGTAAGTATTATTATTTTTTATTATATTACCTAAGAATTTGTTTTAAATTAAAATAAGGATGCCAACAATATACATTTTACTTTTCATAGCAAGAGATGATGACTACGAGGAAGACGAAATCTGTTTGGATGAAGTTCAAACTTCGGAGAAGAATTTGAATAGAGAGAGTGATATTTTTGCATTTTCTGGTCAACATAAAAAAACACGATCACGAAGAAAAATAATGACCTCAAAATTATCAGCAGGTCTCGAGAAATGTCAAGTGAGTGATAGAGAAGCAGTTTATTTAGTGAACTCGTTTTTAAAAGCAGTACACTTAAAGGCTAATAATTACTATGTGATAAGTAGAACGTCAATCCGAAAACAATGAAATTTTTATCGAAAATACAGCGCTGATGATTAAAGATAATATAATTTTTAAGAATTTCAATTATACACGGATACAATTCACTGGGACATGATACTAATAGAAAATTTATTCGGTAAAAAGGTTGAGCGTTTAACTATTATGGACACAGCAAATGAAATAGAAAAACTAATAGCAGTTTTAGATATTTGAGGACATAAAAAGAGATGAGAGAAGAAGCAAAATTTTAAGAAAGAATATATTAATCAAAGTTCTATCAGTTTATCAACTTTTTCATAAATTTGTTTTAAAATATTTCTTTTTAATTCACTTTCAATAAAATTGTAATAGTTTAGTTAATTATTTCACCATTTAATTTATTTTAATCAAAAAGACTCAAAAAATATTGGGTAGAGCTACCTACCCTTTCTACCCTATATACCCACTTAATAATTATAAAATCATAATTATATCATGTATATAATGAATATTCCATTTATATATATATATTTTAATATATAATTTATATTGTTATTAATTAATATATATATATATAATATATAATTCATTATATATATAACTTTATACATAAGGATTCAACGTTCTATTACAGAGACTCAATTTTGCAAGAAATTGGTGACATTGATTCTACGAGCTCCTTATATTGTATAGTACTTGAGAAATAGACTCAGTCACGGCGCTAAATTATTATTCTTCTACTCATCAAGAGGGTAGTTATGAATGGCTGTATATTTTTTCTTGATTGCGGTAGTAACGGATCACAATTTGATTCTTCTCCATCTTAAATGGTCAATAGAGGATTCGCAATCTTTTCATCTACTCTATAAAAGAGCAGATGTGGATCGACATTTATTTCTAAAGACTCCATAGAGTCTAATTTGGATCACTATGGTTTATTCTTCTTCTCAAATTAATTTTGGGTCCGCCATTTATTTTTGTTGCCTCTCAAGGTAGCATTTTTGAATTCATTATATATTTTTTGTTCTAGCCCTAAATATAGCTGTTTTGGATTAGCGATTAATTTCTGTTTGATGTTATTCTCTTGATCTCTATCAATATCCATGTTATTTATGGCATGGCCTTCCCATACCAAAAGAAAAAAAATAATAATAAAAAAAAAAAAAACAAACGATTAAGAAAAAAAAATCTTTCCTTTCCATTTAGTTTAATTTCCAGGGAATTGTTTAATCTGCTTCGCTTTTAGAAGTTGCTTTTATACTAAATCCTTTAATGGATTTTTTTTAAAACTTTTACTTAAAACTATGTACTTTTTTCCATATATTTTATGGTCCTTTTTTACCACATTGTTATAGTTCTTTAAACATTTTAATCTTCTTAGGGACTAGTATCCCCTTTCTATAATCGTAATTCATGGCACATTTTTATTATTTAAAAAAAAAAAAAATCCAAGAAATCCTTGAGAGTTTTAAAAGTTTGATTAATATATGCAAAACATTTCAGTAAATCTAACCTAAATTTGAAAGGATTAATAACAGCAACAAAAGAGGATGAGGTCAAAAGTTGAAAAACATAAAGGCAGGAAGTGAGAAAGAGGTAAAGGCAGAATATAAATATGCGTAAATGATAAATTAGGATTTCTTTCTCTCTTTATTGTGTTTCTTTTTCTTTTTTCTTTTTCATTCTTTCTTTTTCTTTAATTCTCTTTCTTTCGTTTTTTCTTTTATTCCTTAAAATTCTTTCTTCCTTTCTTTCTTTCTTTCTTTCTTTCTTTCTTATTTCATTTTTCTCTCTAAAATATTTAAACGAAATAGTACTTATTCTAATACTTATTTATCTTAATTTATGTATTTTAAGACTATTTATCTATATCTATATATAATATATTATATGTTTCATCAAAAAGATATTTTGCTATAGAATTTAACTAATTAGACTTTGTTCATAATATTTATATATGAAAGGTCTTTCAACCAGTGTTAATTAATGATAGGAATTTGACAGCTTATTAGACCGTATTCTGTAATGTAATATAAAGTCCTCAGGCTAATTTCTGAAATAACAAAAGAATGAATTTTTAGAAATGTTTAAGAGAGATGAGAGTAGAGAGAGATGAGAGATATAGAGAGAATAGAGAGAGAGAGACTGAAGTGAATAATTTTACTAATTTTACTTTCTCAAATCCTTTTTGAATATATATATATATATTACTTTATTATATTATTATATATATATATATATATATATATATTATATATATATTATATATATATATATATTATATATATATATATATATATATATATATATATATATATATACATTTTTTATTAATCATTAAATTTTTTAAATTTATAAATATATTAAATAAATTAATTATATATATATATATATATATATATTATATATATTATATGATTACTTATTATATATATATATATTAATATATATTAATATATAGTATATTATATTCATATTATATTAATATACATAAAAATGGCGACTCTAGTAACTTTTAACTACTCGGGCTCTCTCTCTGTCCTCGTTCAACTCTTCTCTCTCTCTCTCTGTCTCTTCTCTCTCTATATATAATATATATTTATTATATTAGTATACTACTATTATATATATATATAAAATATATAATATTATATATATTAGTATTATATATAATATATATATATTATATATATTAATAGTATGATATATATTTATATATACACGTTTACAATGTAAACGTAAAGAGTCTCGCTCTTATTTTCCATATACGAAAATATTGTTTTACTTATAGAAAAAATTCTTCAACGTTATTCGTTTTAATTCTTGTTTTTTCGAGCTCATTTATTATTTCCTTTTTCTATAATTATTCTGGCTAGAGAAGAGAGCCGTCCTTGAGTCATACCTTATTTAATAATAAATGATTAATAGATTCCTGAACAGAAATAGTTCTTCCATTTTAAACAGATGTTACTGGTATTGCTAATAGAAGTTTAAGTAATTTTGTACTTTCGGAAAAAGTAGTCAGCAGTCTGAATTTATGAAATAGCTCTCTAAAAGAACATTCTCAGATTTTCATTTCTTGAAGTCACTATCGAAGTATAAATATACTTAAGCTCGCAAATTAATGTTTTATAATCGAACACCTTTGGATATATTGCTTGGAATGCATTGGATGTTACAGAAGTCGGTCGACAACCTTGGATGTTGGAATATCTTTCCTCTAGACCAGTTGTTCGGTGCAAACCGCGGGCTCGCGAGCCACATTCGGCTCTTTGGCCCCTTGAGTGTGGGCTCTTCCACAAAAAACCACGTGCGATTAAAACTTCGTGATGACTGGCTTACTTATTTCTACTTTTTACAATACTTAGGCAGATTTTTGTGTCTTTATCTTTGATTATCATCAGTTTCTTTTGCGAAGACTTTAATGAATCAAAATGGATTTTCCATATGAAACTTTATGAACTGCACCATGTTTCGTCAAATCGTATCTTTGCATCGGGTTCTACATTTTATTTACGTTCGGCGCCTGCCCTCGCTCAGTGTTCAAGACTAGAATTGTATAGTTATATCCTCGCCCCCCTGCTGTTTGGCAATTCCTATACCTCCACTGCCCCGAATGCGCTCTTGCATCTCTTTTCTCCAGGTTCCTCACCAGTCTTCGGTTGGGAGGCTTGCGTGCTTCATGCAAGAGTTGAGTGAGCCAGTCACTCAACAGTCTCATTGTGCAGTGGTTATAGTGCTAGTAGCGTCCGCAAATCACGCGCGTATGACAAAAGTACCTACTCGAAGCATTAAGTTACCTATATTTTCCCAACCAGCTGCAAATCCTACAGGTGTTTTTTTCATGAATTTAAGAATTGTAATTCTATTTAGTTTGGTTGTGCTTTATCTTTATTAATTGTCGTTTTGTAAGTTGAAGATAATTTATTGTTATTATTTCACTGATGTGTTTAAAAATTAATATATATAAGTATTAATATAATTTTGTAAATAGAATAAGTAATGCTTTTTACTTATCTTACGACAATTATAAAATGAAACATTTTTCTATTAAGTTGGGCCCTGTATGAGACCAAGAAGCAAAAAAAAATAAAGGAAACGAAAATCCCTCTCATGAAATTTAAAGTTTTTGAATATTGAACCGAGACTTTCGGTTTATTCACACCTTAAAATGGACTTACAACCCTTTCCTTATTTGTAAGGAAATATTGGCGATTATATAGCAAGAAATTTCAAATTTGGAGACACACTTTACAGCTAACACTTTGTCAGTTAGTACTAAATTATCCTGCGGTGATGCAATGAAAAAGCTAGTGAGGAAACTTCAGAAGAGTCAATTAAAATCAAGTTCTGGTATTTAATTACTGGATGCAATTCTTCAATAATGTTAATTATTGCAAGTTTTGTTATTAGTCAGGAGATTGCTAAGAGAGAAAAACCAAATACAGACGGCGAATAACTAAAAAGTTTTTATAAATTTCATCCGAAGAGCCGTTTTGTGATTTTAAGAACAAAGCAGATATCTAAAAAAAATTAAGAGTTTATTAGTTTAAAAGCTGTGAAAGATAGAACGCTCAAAAATGTCTTCGAATATAACAAACCAGCATGTAAGATTTTAAAATTGGTTTCAGCTTTATCAATAGCAGTTAACCAGTCTTGTGACATAAATGATAGAGCGCGTTTCACTTTTTGCACAATTTATTTCATCTACAGGTCCTACAGGAGAACTTTTAATATTATTGCCACTCTAAAGTCAACACGTGATGAGGAGGATTTATGGCTAATTCTGTAGTTGAATGCATTAAATAACTATTCATACTCCTCTACTCGATAAAATTAAATCAATTTTAAACAGGGACGGGGCGAAAAGTATGACCGGCGTAAAAAATCGTACCCAGTTGCTATTTTTAAAAATATTAAAATATTAATCACGAGATATCTTTAACATTTTGCAATCTTTTCATTCAAGAAGCACTTGTGCGCATGACATTCCTAGAAGAAATTGGCAAAATTATGTGAAATGGTGATTAATATTATCAAACTTTCCATTATATCTAAAACTTTTAATGTAGCCAAATTTAAAGATTTTTGTAGTTGAAATGGAGATTGAGTACGAGGATCTTCTGCGTCATAACAAGGCTACGTTGGCAATCAGACGGTGGAATACGTTTTGAAACCATCATTCCTTATCATACAGAAATTAAAGCATTTCTTCTTGAGAAGGTTGTTCACTATTTCAGAACTAACAATCGATCAGTGGATCAAAAATAAATTTTATTTTATTGGTAAGACTTATAACCATCTCATTCTAAGTCATGCTTAAATCGTTTTTAAACAAAGGTGAAAGAACACAAATTTTTCGATGATAGAAGTTATTTCATTCGGCAAAAAACATTATCTTCATTTTGCTCAAGGGAATTTGAAGAGAATACTTGATTTCACTTTCTCAAGCATGTTGAAATCATCGCCAAGAAAAATAATCTGATATTTAACTGGTCTATTATCAACAAACACTTTTAAATATGAGGGGAAGTGCTTATCCTCATACAGGTTTCAGGATATTCTCTCCAAAACAGCTAAAAGCTGACTGATAGCCTTGGTGGTTAAATACAAAAAAAACCTCTTTAATGGCAATGTAACTGCAACTTATTTTTTTCTCCTTTTATTTATATTGACATTGGCAACTTTTGAATTATATTACTGGATTTAAAAATTAAACAAAGAATTTTGGAGCTCAAAAAATATATTTGAAACTTTTTATAATATAGAAATATTGGAGAAAAACAAATGTAAACTTAGTTCACTGCACAAGTGGTCTGCTTTGAAAGACCTGGAGAAGGAAGATATGTTGAATTTTAACACCTGGAATAGTATTCCTGACTCATATAATCAGCTGAAAAACTAGCGTTTGCTGTTCTTTCCTTATTCGTACTTTACATATGCTATTGCGAACACATCATTGTTCAAGCATGAGCTTTAAAGAGTATATATAGTAGTTTGAAGTAAGGCGTCTTATTGATGATAACCTTGAATCGTGGCAATAAATAAAAACAAACAACATTACATAACTGACTTACCTCAACTTTCCAAGGAGATGCAAGGCCATTATTCACATCAGTGTTTGTCAGTCCATTGTCATGCATTTAAAGTTTATGGATTACCTTACAATTTAATTTATCAATAACATTAATATTGTTATTAAGTATGAATATTTACAGTTTTATTTCACGCATATCCTAAGTTATCTTAAAACTTTAATGTGAAGTATTTAAGTTAATTAGGGAGCGTTTGTGGAGTGAAAGACTGTTGTAGTTGTTCAAGGATTGAGAAGGCATGTTTTCAGATGGTTTGCTTGGACATACTAGAGAGATGATACGAAAGGTTGTACAAACTAAGCTGCATTAAGCAATACAAGACGTAGTGTGGATTGAGAGAGCTAGAAGGGGTGTCAACCTCAGAGAAAACGTACTTTTAATTCAGATTGAGAACATTTTACGAAAAGGCCAGTTAGGAGTTCCTTAATTAAGTTAATAACAGCGTACCTTACCTATATAGTTTACATTTAAAAAATTTATGGCTCTCAAAAAATAATTTCAATCGTTGTTACTGTTGATATTTGGCTTGTTGGACTAATGAGTTTGCCGATCCCATTGACTCTAGACCAATCTCAGTAAATTCGTTTATTATTTCAAACTAAATTCCTGAAGTTTATTGGATCATTTTCTTTCTAATCTGTTTCTTTCAATGTTTCCTCCTCAATGTTACTTCGTGTTTCCTGGAAATTTGTTTAATACTCTTCATCAAGTCGTTTGTTCCTAATAAACAACTCGTTGAAATCCGATAATTTTTGGTGTGCTAATAACATCTAGCTCTGTCTTTACACTGCAAGATTTCAAACAATTTTTCTGCATGAGAGAAAATACTTATAAATTAAACAAATAAAGATAAAAAACATTGAAACCAAAATCGATTTTCTTTTATAATTTTGTATATAGTAAATTATCAGCTTCATAAAAGTTATCATCTTCACTCCCATTTAATTATACTTGTTTTATCTAAAAGATCTGTTAGTGTCTTGTTCGAAGCTTCTGCTATTTCTTTTAATCGCTTGAAATTGTTTTTGATCTAAAAACACAACATCATTTTTCTGCTATACAACTACTTTACTTTAATATTCAATAACTCCCAGAAAATAGTCTTTCTTTTTGTTACTTTGACGTTGGCAAAGGCACGCCAAATTTAGATAAAAAATAGCTCTTTAACCCACTGCTATTTTCGTTCTGAGAGCTTGCTTAACACTAAGTTTTTTTATGGGCATATCGAAGGAGAATGAAAATAGGCCACTATATTTTCAAAAACCCCTTGACTCTCGCATTTTGCCTGTTTAAGATTCTGTTTTCACCAGCCATTAACAGCAGCAGAAGATTCTGTGGCTTTTATATTGTTTGTGTTGCTGTGCGGCTTCTTTTTTTATTCTCATTGTCATTGCTTTTTCAAAGGAACACGAGTTACTATTTTTTAACTGACTGAAAAAATTATACATTTATCCTGTTTTTGGATTTTGTTTTGTTCAAATTTTGCATTAATCTTTTTATATTCAATTATTGCCAATATTTTACATTTATTTTTCTGAATCCAATTTTTGCGCCAAAAAAAATAGTAAGAATTTTATCTAACGTAATGAAATTTGAAAAAACACCGATCTTTTCTTAATAATTGTTAACTCGTTCTGAGCTACGAGTAGCACGAGTCATGTGGAGGTTCGCCCTCTGATATATATATATATTAATTATATATATATATATTATGATATATTATATATAATATATTATATATATATATTATATATACTATTATATATATATATATATATATATATATATTATATAATATATAAATATATATATATATATTATATTATAACATTGAATATTATTATTATTATTATTATTATTATTATTATTATTATTATTATTATTATCTATTATTTTATTATTATTATTATTATTATTATTATTTTTTATTATTATTATTATTAATTATTTATTATTATTATTATTATTAATTTTTATTATATTATTTATTATTAGTGGTTTTTTTATATATTATTGATTATTTATAGTTATTATTTTTTTATTATTATTTATTATTATATTATATTTTTATTATTATTTTTATTATTTATTATTATTATTCATTATTATTATTATTATTATTATTTATTATTTATTATTATTCATTATTATGTATTATTTTTATGATTATTATATTTATAATATTATATATTATATTATACAATTTATTATTATTATTATTTATTATTATTATTTAGTTCTTAATTATTATTATTATTATATTAATTAATTATTATATTATTATTATTTTATTTATTATTATTATTATTATTATTATTTTTTTATTATTATTATATTGATTATTATTATTTCTTATTATTATTATTTTTATTTATTATTATTTATTATTATTATTATTATATTATTTGATATTATTTATTATTTTATATATTATTATTATTTATTATTATTATTTATTATTATTAGTATTATTATATTATTATTTTGAACAAATCGACATGAAAAAATAGACATTTGCAGAATCACATATATTTTTTCTTCGGTTGTAGAAATTTTGATGTTAAGACTTAGAATTTGCTAGCGAATTATTTATATAAATATTAACTAAAAAGATAACTTCTAATATATTCCTTCTTGCTAATAAGATTATAAAGTTACCCTTTCAATGTGGTTTAGTATATACTGCGTTCCATAAATCATTCTGGAAGACCCAGGTAACTGGCGATCTTTTTAAAAACCATTTTAATTATTATGAATAGTATAAGCATGCATTGCAGAAATAAATTAGGATTTATTAATTATTTAATGTTATTTTAAAATATTACCTTATTAATTGATTGTTATTTATATGTTAAGGCAAATATTAATTTGCCTTCACTTTCATTATTATTTAATACCTATAATTTTAATATATTTTTTCCTTTTTATTTTCTTTATTGTCATTTATTATGAATCCTGGAGTATCACAGGCTCTCGTGCAGGTGGGTTCACTTTCCTTGAGTTCGTGGTAGCCTGAAGGGCAGTTTTCTTGTTCTGCCTGGTAGGGACGGCATTATTGCCCTTTGTTGGTGAGTCCGCTCTCAAAGAAAAAAAAAACAATTCGATTTCAAACTAGGGTTGATTTATTATGATTATTAAATGTATTTTGTTTTTTTTAATATCACTTTCATTTTTTCATGTAAGCTTTATTTACTTATTTATAATTCATTTATTTAATTAATTTACAGTAAGTTTCACAGATCTACCCGGCATTAATTACAAAATCAACATAGTTGCTAATTCTTATTTATCCTACTTAATTAATACATTTTTTATCAACTAAAGCTTGCATTGAATTTAAATTTAAAAATCACCCCTATTATTTAATATATTTAAAAGATATGAATTTGACTTATTTATTAAATATGGTTCTATTTTGCGAAAATTAGATTTAAAATTATCTAGAAAAAAAAATTTATTGTAGCATATGGATCATTTGTAGCCAATAATTCACTGTTGAAGATTTATTTGCAGTATTGTGTGTGTTTATGAAGATTAAACATTTTAATGAATGTATAAGGCAACTACAAAGTCACAACACACATACACACATACACCTACACACCACATAACTACCACAAAAATATAAATATACATAAGATTCTCTTATATCAAACAAATAGCAAAGATATCAGACGTAGTATATAAATAAAGATATTATATTTATTATGATATATATTTATATATATATATATATATATATATTATATATATATATTATATATATACATTATATTTATATATAATATATATCATTATTATATTATATCTAATATATATATAATAGTATTATATTATATATATATATATATATATATAATATTATAATATTATATAATTTATATATTAATAGTATATTTAATTATATTGTATCCCGGAGAAGGCAAGTTAATTTCTTTACCTTCCTATTATATGTTCTTTCTTTAACATATCTTATATATATATGTGTCCAGCCTGTCAATATTTAACATCTACAATATAAAGAACGGGGGATAGGACAGGTGGCTGGACACCTGGTGAGTCGCCTTGAAGGAGCTCGGTTGCTTTATAACTTGTTCTTGAAACAAGTTTTTTTGGCTTGGAGGATAGCTCAGTCGGTAAAACACACCGGGTATATTGTCCTGCAGTCGCAACATGGCGGTGGTTCAATCCCGGAGGAAGGCAGTAATTCTTTACTTCCTATTATATGTTCTTTCTATATTAACATCTTATATAATTGCGATTATTATGCAATATTTAACATCTATATATATATAATAGTATTATATATTATATAAATATAATATATATAACCGAATATATATATATATATATATATATATATATATTTCTTTTTTTAAGTTCATGTAAAGACCCACCACGGCCCACAGAGAAGCGACCACACTGCATGGGATGAATAATCAACACCGAGGGTGGGTCCTGGCTCATACATATTTTAAATTTCAAAGAAAATTGGATGGCGAAAAGATATTCAGCTGAAAACAAATAAAAAGATGTTCTAAAGTTATATATAGTCCTAATATTACATGACAAAATCATGTTATAAAGAATTTTCAGTTCTTGTAGAAAAGAGGAAGTAGAGTTGCTGTTAAAGTGGGATTATTCAAATAAGATATGGGATAACCTCTTTAGAAGATGTTATGGAGATAAAGTAGGAAAATGACAACGAGTGGGGTGCAGTTGGGGACAATCAATGAAGATATGATGAACATATTGCCGGGTATAGCGACTGCAAAATTTACAGATGGGAGGAGGATCCCATGACATATAGTGACTGTGAGTGATATTGGTGTTGCCAATATACGGAGGCGTGAAAGTATCACTTCGTGCAAGCGATTTCGTCGGTGAGAAGAAGAGCACCCACCAATGTTCTGCTTCATATTTCTAAGTTTCGCGCCTCGCTGATCACTCGTCCAGAACTTTTACCAATAAGACCGGAAGCCCGGTCATAGAGCAGGATAATAATCAGTTCCAAAAAGAAGAGAAGGTCATTTTGGTCTCTCTGTCAGCGATTTCATTGCCAATTACCATTACGTGAGAGGGGATCCAACATAGTATGATTTGTTTCTTACGAGACTGGAGCAGCCGAAGAAATTGTTGTACAGCGGATACCATTTTGTTTTTAGAAAAGGGGGCTTTTTGATCCTGGATGGAGCTGGACGAATCTAAATAAATGACATTTGAGTGAACTTCATTAAGGAATAGAATTCAAGAAAGGGCAATCATTATAGCCATTAATTCTGCCGTAAATACTGAAGCATGAGGGGGAGGGTGTGGGAGAGGTTGCTTTCAGGAAAGACAGTAGACGAACTCACACTGTCCCTTGTTTTAGAGCCGTCAGTAAACACTAGAGTAAATC
>JABUQX010013099.1:42500-50000 GCA_015478945.1 Trachelipus rathkii | reverse complement strand
ATATTTTCTAAAACTGACCAACTGTCAGTATTAATAAGATATGTCTGCATCAATTACGATGATATAAAGAAGGCTTCAAATTAATGAGTTATTCCTGGGGTTTATCCCCATAACAAATCAAAGCGAAGGTTAGAAAGTGAAGTGTTGTAAGTTTTGGAAAGCAATAAACATTTCAATTAAAAAGGTTCAGAGGGCAGGGCTATGATGGAGCTGATGTTATGAGTGGGAAGCAGCACATTGGACAGTAGACCAAAATCAAGCGAAAGTCGCGTCGCCTAATGCAGAGTATGTGCATTGTGTAAATCGTAACCTAACTTAGTCTTTGAAATGATTCTGCAAAAGAGATTACTAGAAAGACTGTTTTTATGATGTGTGATTATGGATATATTGTGTATTCAGTCAGAGTCTTCCAAGGATGGCAACCACTGAAAGAAATTTCTTCAGAAACCTGTGTATGGTCAACAAAACTTGTTTAAAAGACGTGCCCAACTAGATGGTCTTCGATGTTCGATTGCTTGTTGGCAGTTATAAGTTAATTTCATTTATATTTTTGAACCTGTTTATCAAAATCATCCTAACTTCAACAAGAGCTCTGAAGTAGTTGATCGGTCGTGACATGCATTAAGAAGACAAATGTTCTACTTTTCACTTCATTTCTAATGGCTTGTTGATTTCAAATTCAAAATTTTTGAAATAGTTATTAACATTCACTTCTAAAACACTCCAAAAATCAACATTATCCCTGAATGAATCTTAATATCACTCTTTTAGAAAGGTGTGTTACCAAAATAAACCAGTTGCGGCAAGAGTTTTTTTACAAGCTAGTGAAGAGGTCATAGGATATTGCCAAGAAGCTGGACAATTGAGACTTATTGTCCTTAGCCTACTATATACGCAAATAGCAAAGTGACAAGCTTCTTTGATGAGCTTTCAAAAGATGTTGACTTCATTTGATCCTTTGCACAAATTCAGGGTGAGGGTTTTTTTACAGAGCCATTTGATATACTTAATTAGGCCAAGTGAATCGGGAAAAGTATCAGAGTATGAGAATGGTTTGAAACAGATTATTTGCGCTTTTTGAGCGCTACAGCTCCCTTACAGAACCAAACTAGATAAAGAAGCTTAGTGGTATTCTGCTGACAAGTTTATAAAAAAATATGAAGCCGATCGTTGCAAAGTTCTTTTAGCTACGGAAATTGTGCTTGCTTCAGGATATGTGTGTGGCAAGTGAAATAAAGAAAAGAAAATTGATCCAATAATTATAAACTGTACATATATATTTGATATTGAAAATTATTTATGTGGTCTTTGTAGTTTTCCAGACTCTCCGTTGTTATTTTTATTGTGTTACAGTCTTTTTTAATGTTTTCTGGCTCTCCCAGAACTTCATCATTTGCTGAGAGATCTTTTTTCAAAATTTAAACTAATTAAAAAGTTATTTGAATAAAATATCATACACCGTAAGGTTAAGTGAATTAGCTGTACTTAGCATAGAGTATGATCGGTCTCTCGCACTGGACTTGGAGAAATTAGTGCGAACATTTTGTGATGCAAAGAGTCGAAGGGGGATTAATTAGCATTTAGAAGACTATTAATGTCAAAGTTAAAAAGAATATGACAAATGTTGTATGTCCATGTACTTAAAGGGGGTGCACAAAATTAAGTCACGGGGGGTGGGGGCGCAAACTGACCTTAGTTTACGCCCACTATTATATATATTATTATCTATTATATATATATATATATATATTATTATATATATTTATATATATAATATTTTATATATATATTATATGATATTATATATTGATTTTTTTGATATATATATATATATATTATATTTTTATATTATATATTATTATTATAGTTTATGATTTTAAATAAAAATTTCCACAAATTTTTATTCAATTTTATTTCATTTTACATATCTTATAATTGCATTTCTTTCAGATAAAACGCTATTGTCTCATTTTTCTCCTTTGTGAATTCCTTTCTTCGCTTATTAACTTCTTATTCAGGATGTTCTTTTGTCTTTCTTCTTCTATCTATTTTCCCTTCTTTTTACTTGGTCTTTTATGAGTTTGTTTTACCTTTCATATTTATTGTAATATTTCATGAAATATAGTTTCTATGTTCTTTTTTTTCGTCTTACAAGTAAGTCGTCTGAGGATAGAATCTCATTCACAATTCTAAATTGACCAAACAACACAATTATTATGATAGAAAACAATGGTAGCTCCTCTGAGAATCAAACTGTTATCTTTGCCATATAAGTACAAGTAAGTGTCCAGGGATAGATTCTCACTCACGTTTCTCAGTTGACCAAGCATTATAAGCATTACAGTAGAAAACAAAGATACCTCCTCTGAGAATCAAACTGTTACCCTAGACATGTATGGCAAAGAATTGTATCTAAAATGAAGGCTAATGAAATGGATTCAAATAACTCCCTAATGAGCTATTTTCTTTTTGAGTTTGTTATGGTTTCTTTTCAATAACTTAAACAAGATATAATGCAAAGAAAGTTTTTATTAAATTTTCAATATTCCCCACGGGAGAAGAATTATTTTCAACTTCTGTAATTTTCAGCGCATGAAAGGAAGCTTTAAAAACACCCTAACCTTATTTTGGATAGTATTTTAATAAATAAAAATAATTATATTAATGGAATTCTTTTAACTTTTCTGATAAAAATTAAAATAATTTAAGATAATAATGATCATTAATTTTAATCAATTTCTAAATTGACTTTTTGAAGAATAAATCAAAATAAACTGATTTTTTTTTTAATTTGATTAAACGAATACAAATTCTGCAGACATTTGGATACTCTGCAGAACTCTTTCAAAGGTTACTTTGGCTCGAATCACCTAAAGTTGAAACATGGATTCGTAATCCTTTCCTAGCTCACATAGACTGTATCAGTGATGAAAACCTTGTCAAAGATGGGTTCATTGACCTGAGGCAAAAGGAAATGTTTCAAAATGAATTCAATTCGAAGATTCTTGAAAACTTCCTGTGTGCATTAGCACAAGCCTACCTTCGTTTGGTAAAGCGAGCTATGAGTGCTCTGGTCCCTTTTGCTACCACAAACCTTTGTGAATCTGGGTTTTCAGCACTTGCTTCTACCAAAACGAGAAGTCGAAACGGATTGAATGTCAAAGATGACATGCGTGTCACTTTGTCAGAGACCACTCCACGTTCCATATTCTTACTCAATGCAAACAAGAACAGCCTTCTCATTGAAATAAAATAGATAACGAGAATAGTAGTAGTAGTAGTATGCACAAGAGAATTGCATATCATGATTATAATTAGTGCCATTACTTTTTGCACAAAAAGTTCTTCTTTCAACGTGTACTTTAAATGTCAATAATACTTATGTGTATGCCATATATGTATGAGACAATTAAATATCAATAAATAAAATACATTATACACATTGCATGCAAAGCTGTGTTTATGTGAATATTTCTGGGGAAGGGGGTTCATAGCTTTCATTATATTCTTTAATGGGTCCGTGTCTCTAAAAAGGTTAAGAACCACTGATTTAGATAATATTTGAAAAGAACAAACAAATATTGTGTATTAGATGAAATAAATTATATTATTTATAAAATATATAAATTATATACAAAGAGTAAATTATAAGGAAATAAATTAATTTTATAAATTACACTATTTTTCTTTTAATTTAACTCTATATCTCTCTAAGCACTAGTTGCCATTAACATCATTTTACATTAATTTAAATTCATTTTCTTTTGTCATTTTAATAAATGTTCGAAGAAAACAATTCCAATTTCTTTTAAATTATTGACTTTAAATTATGCATTTCCTTTTACGATAAATGCTATTGTCCCATTTCTCTCCTTTGTGAATTAATTTTTAAGTTTATAAACTTTTTATTCAGGATTGTTTTTACCTTTTCTTTTTTTATATATATCTATCTTCTGTTCTATTTACTTGATCTTTCCTGAGATTGTTTTACCATTCATAGTTATTGTGTGATATTTAATGAAATTATTTGTTTATATGTTCCTTGCTTTCGTCTTACAACTAAGTCACACAAGAGTGGATTCTCACTCACTCTTCTAAGTTGGCCAAGCATCACAATTAATATGATTGGAAAATAAGATTCCTCCTCTGGGAATAAAACTGTTAACTTTGTCATGTAAATACAAGTAACTCTTCCGAGGATAGATTCTCACTCATGCTTCTAAGTTAACCAATCATCTATTTCTTATGATAGAAAACGAAGATGCCTCCTCAGAGAATCAAACGACTACTCTAAAAATGTAAGAGAAAATAGTTGTATGGAAAGTGAAAGCTAATTAAAAGACGAGTAACATCTCCTTCAATGAAATACTCTCTTTTAGTTTGGTATCACCTTAAATAACTTAACAAGATAAAATGTAAAACATATTTTTATCAAATTTTCAAAATTGCCTCCCCCCCATCACAGGCGTATTATTTTCAACTTTCTGCAATTTTCAACAGAAAAAGAACCGTACGCAAAAAAGAACATGCGAGCTATATTTTGGTTAATATTTTAATAAATATGTAAATGAAATTATACTTGACTGTTTATTAAAAAAAATATATATTATTAACATAGTATAAAGTTTCAGTAATATTAAATAATTTTAAATTGACTTTATAAAATTGAAATCCAAAAATAGTGCGTTTTTTAGAATTAAAAGAAACCAAAAATTTTAGATAAAATTGTTATTAATAAACAAATATAAATAAATTGCTGGAAAGGTGGAAAGATCAATCGTGGAATACGGAATTGAATAAATTACGTCCAAATTATAGGCAAAATTCACACCAAAGATGCAAAACTTCTTATAATAATGATTGGTGTGAAATTGAGGAATATTGTAAGGGAACTATTAAAAAGTAAATAATGAAATCATCAATTGTAGTAATGAATAAGAAGATTTTCGCACCAGCTTGTACAAACCCCGAAGGGTAGGAATCTTATATTCAATTTTGTCTATACATCAATAAAGCAATCAGGATCGTCTCTATTTCTTATACTTTTGCATGGGAACATTCTTGTTGACCATCTGGTTGTTTTACTCTTAAGAGCGTGTGTAGACATGCTGTCGATATCTTATTTAAATAATGCTTGTAGATTCCGCAAATATATTTATTCTTAACTATGTATGAAGAATATCTCTTGAAAACCGACTCTACTTATTGCATACTCCTCAAAGAAGCATATTATGGGTAATCATGCTAAATTATGAGATTACTCCTGAAAACCTACATGTAGGATTGACAGTTTGATGCTTTTTCGATTACCCATGAAACGTTACATTTTTCTTGAGATTCTACAATGGACCATTTGAAGGATATCCGTTTACCAATCACCAAGCGGAACAGTTGCCTGAATTGGCATTTTTTTTATTTTTACTCCTCAAAAGAGTGATTGCTGATCACTCCTTGAGGCAGTAAAGGAGCTGATTGCTGATCACTCCTTTGAGAGTAAAAGGAGTGATTGCTGATCACTCCTTTGAGTAGTAAAAGAGAGTGAGGCTGATCACCTTATTATTTTTGTACATTTCAGAAAGATGCAGCATTATGTTTCACCATTCATTTTCTTTTTAATCCTCAAATGGAAGGCAATTGCAAATTAGCATCTTTTTCTTCGCTCTTCGCATAATATATATATATATATAATATATATATATAATATTAATATAACATATACCATATATATATATATATATTACTATATTATATATAGATATACTATATATATATATATATATATACTATATTATATATAGAGGGCAAAAGTTCTGTTTCTGTTCAGCGACCCTCGAATTTTGCAACGAATGGGTGCACTCGCAGTCTACGAGTCGATTATATGCTGAGTACTTAGAGAAGATCTTGCATTTCAGTCACGGCGCTTCAATTTATATATCTTCTGACTCATCAAGGGGGGGTAGTATTGAATGGCTGTATAGTTTTTTCCTTGATTGCGGTAGAACGTTAGTCACATTTTCGATTCATTCTCCATCGTTAACATGAGATCAATCAGCAGGCCATTCGCAAATCTTTTCATCTACCCCTCTAATAAAAGAGCAGTAGGCCAGATGGGATCGACATTTATTCTAAAGACTCCATAGAGCTTCCTTAATTTGATCACTATGTTGTATTCTTCTTCTCCAAATTAATTGGTCCGCCATTTATTTTTTGTTGCCTCTCAGGTGAGCATTTTTGAATTCATTTATTATATTTTTATTGTTCTGCCCTAAATAATAGCGTTTTGCGATAGGGCGAGCATTGAATTCTGTTGCATGCTTATTCTCTTGATCTCTATCAATACCATGTATTATAGCACTACCAAACAGAAAAAAAAAATAATAAAAAAAAACAAAATAAGGTATTGAGCAAAAGGAAAAGAAATGAACATATCTTTCCTCTATCCATTTAGGTAGTACTTTCCAGATTTAACCGGGTTCGCAAAAAAAAAGTTGCTTTTATACTAAATCCTTTAATGGATTTTTGTTAAAACTTTACTTAAAACTATGTACTTTTTTCCATATTTTTATGGCCTTTTTACCACATTGGTTATAGTTAAATGTACATTATAAGTAGAACTCCCGACCAGTATTCCCCAATCTAGATTTCCTTTTTCACTGCCCTAGCACAATTTTTATTATTTAAAAAAAAAAAAAACCAAGAAATCCTTGAGAGTTTTAAAAGTTTTGATTCAAATAACTCAATGCAAAACATTTCAGTAAATCTAACCTTAAATTTAAAGGATTAATAAGCAGGCATACAAAGAGGATATAGACAGGTCAAAGTTGTAAAACATAAACAGGAAGTGAGAAAAGAGGAAGCAAGGAATAAAATATGCGGTAATGATAAATAGCGATTTCTTTCTCTCTTTTATTGTGTTTCTTTTTCTTTTTTCTCTAAATCCTTTCTTTTCTTTAATTCTCTTTCTTTCGTTTTTCTTTTATTTTCATTAAATTATTTCTTTCTTTCTTTCTTTCTTTCTTTCTTTCTTTCTTTCTTTCTTTCTTTCTTTCTTATTTCTTTCTATTTCACTCTCCCTCAAATATTTACACGAAATAGGACTATTCAATATTATATATAGTATAGTATATATATAGTATATATATATATAGATATATATATATATATATATATAATATGATAATATATATATATAATATATATATATAGATATAATATATATATATATATACTATATATAATATATATTGAAGGGGTTACGATATGGTCGCTGTTGAAGAACCACCTTCATTAGCTGAAAGGACTAGATGATGTTGAAGAGAGTGAGCATTGTCGCGATGAAATTGGCGTTTCGTCCCAGGGGGCTGCTTTGGACTCATCGGTGGTGGTCGCAGCCCCCCACCAGTCGCCACAGACTCCACCCAGTGCACATGGCCGCGAGCACACCCCGCTCTGCGCACCTGAAAGGACGTTGGTCAGCTGTCAGATGAGAGCCAGGTGTGC
>JABUQX010013099.1:37500-40000 GCA_015478945.1 Trachelipus rathkii | reverse complement strand
TTAAACTCACGGAAAATAGCTTTTCTTTTTGTACTTGACGATGTAAATTTACTAAAGGCACGCAAATTAGAGAAAAATATTTTAACCACTGCTATTTTCTCTGAGAGTTTGCTTAACACTAAGTTTAGTTTATGGGCATATCAGTGAATGAAATAGGCATATTTAAAACCCCTTGAACGCAGTTTTGCCTGAACGCCATTCAGTTCGCCAGCCATAACAACAGCACCGTCATACGTCTGGCAGACTAATTTATTTTTGGCGTTAGTGCGTTCAATTTGTGTCAGAGATTTTTTTTAAAGAAAAATTATTTTAAAAGTCTTTATACAATAATTATCTTATATAATGAATAATGTTAAATTCTTATACCTGCTCCTATTTGTTTTGATTTGTTTTTAATTCCTTTTTATGTCTTTTTAGGCACCTATCATCGCGATTTATATTGGAACTAGTATCAAAATTAAATGTATTGAAATTATTTACTTGTACATTAAAGTGAAGCAGCAGATAGCGCCTTTCATTATACTTGGCCTAAACCTTTAGCACGAGTGCTGGGAGTTCGCCTCTCTGTATATATATATAATATTATATATATATATATATATATATATATATTATATATATATATATATTATATATATAATATATATATATATATATATATATATATTATAATATAATATAATTTATATATATATATTATATATATATATATATATATATTATATATATATATATATTATATATATATAATATATATATATATATAATATATAATATATATAATATAATACTATATAATATATTATATATAATATATATATTATATAAATATGTATGTATAATTATACAGTTATATTATTATTATTATTGTATTATATTATTATTATTATAATTATATTATTATTATATTATTAAGTAGTATATTATTATTTTATATTATTTAAAAATTATAATTTATATTTTAAATTTTAATTAATTAAATATTAACATAATTATTATAATTATTATTATTATTTTTGATTATTATTTTACAGGTTATTATTATTATTATTATTTATTATTATTATTATTATTATTAATTATTATTATTATTATTATTATTATTATTAATATTATTATTATATTATTATTATTATTATTATTATTATTATTATTATTATTAAATTATATTATATTATTATTATTATTATTATTATTATTATTATTATTATTATTATTATTATTATTATTATTATTATATTATTATATTATTATTATTATTATTATTATTATTGTTGTTATTATTATCAATATTATTTAGTATCTTTTATTTAGTTATATTATTTGTTTTATGATTATTATTCTATTATTATTATTATATATTATTATTATTATTATTATTATTTATTATTATTATATATTATTATTATTATATTATTATTATTATTATATTATTATTACTATATTATTATTATTATTATTATTTTTAATATTATTATTATTATTATTATTATTATTATTATTATTATTATTATTAATTATTATTATTATTATTATTATTATTATTATTATTATTATTATTATTATTATTATTATTATTATTTTTATTATTATTATTATTATTATTATTATTATTATTATGATTATTGAAATATTGATTATGATATTATTTGTTGTTTTTTTTTATTATTATTTTTATTTATTATTATTTTTTAATATTAGTTATTATATTATTATTATTATTATTATTATTATTAATTATATATATTATTATTATTATTATTTTTATTATTATTATTCATTATTTATTATTATTATTATTATTATTATTATTTATTATTATTATTATTATTATTATTATTATTATTATTATTATTATTATTATTATTATTATTATTATTATTATTATTATTATGATTATTATTATTATTTATCAAAAAGACATGAAAAATAGACATTGCAGAAATCGATCATAATTTTTTTTCTTCGTTTAATAAAGTTGATGTTTAATTTTTAGAATTTCATATCGTGTTATATAAATATTAAAGTAATAAGAGAACTTATAATATATTAATTATTAAAATAAGATTTTAAAACAGTTAATGAAGGGTTTTGTAAGATAGTTTTATTATTAATAACTTTAGAAATTGATATCAAATCTTTTAAAAACATACCATTTTAATTATTAGAATTAGATAAGTTACTGTTTAAAATTTAATTATATATGGTATTGATTATTATATTATTTTAATATAACTATTTTTGATTATTTATTATTGTTCGTTTGATATTTTTTTTGAAATCATTTCTTTATATTTTTACCTAATTGAAAATATAGTCTACATTTTAGACTCGTTTATTGAATTTTAAATCGTGTTGATTAATTATATTAAATTATTTATTTAATATCACATTCTTTTTTTCATGTTATAATTCATTTATTAATAATTTACTGTTTGTTTAAACTACAGCGACCGACATTTTATTACACAATTTAATTCTTAAATATCCAATTTAATTA
>JABUQX010013099.1:0-27500 GCA_015478945.1 Trachelipus rathkii | reverse complement strand
GCACCAGCCGCGGTCAGCCACGTTACATCAGTCACCCTTATACAGGCGTAAGGGCAGACTTAAAGGGAACTGTAGAAATCTACTAGCAAATGGTTTCACTTGTCGTACTAGCAGAAGACCTATATCTCCGGTATTCGCTCGAAAATTGCGCTGAGTGACCCTGCACTAGTGGACCCCCCCCCCTGATTAGTGTCGCAGACACAACGGCCGACGCTTTAGGAGTCCACGTAAGAGGCGACGCCCCGCCCCCCCTCAGTGCGACTCCACAATCTTACATTGCAAGCACATGTATGAGACACTATGACCGGCGAGAAGAAACACTTGCTTACTTTTAAGCATCTTTCCCATGGATCTTGCAAACAGGGCTATGATTAGGGTTAACCTAGGCGAACGCTCCCTATCGGCAGCGTCCCGTTAGCTGATACTCCTATAGTCGTCCCGGTAGGTCAGGCTTCTGAATGGAATCAAAAGAATGTATGACGATATGCACCAGCGCGTGCGTAAGAATAATACTGCTGTCACAAGTGATGGTTTATCATTACATAGCGTGAGTGAGGCAGGGTGTGTTATGTTCTAGTCCTGCCTGTTATCAACTTTGTACTTATGGATGGGTCTATGAAAGAATTGAAGGTGGGCGTGACAAGGAAACTGGTGTTACCGCCATGATGGAGAATGGCGAGATGCCGAGTGGAGCCGGCTGCCCCCTACCTATATATGCGGACAGGACACTTTCGGCTTTGCTTTTGACCCAACTATGCAGAGTTTGAGCAGGAATTACGGTAAGAGGCATTTAAGGCAGAAAAAGAGTGTGTCAAAGGAGAAGAGGTTTTGGAAACATAACGATAGAATAAGAAAAGTAAGAGATATATGGTATAGTGAGTAAGAGACAACCAGTCCCTACAGTGGACCGTATAAAAAATTGTTAGAATGATGAGACAAGCCTGAACAAACGTGTCTGAGATTAAAATATTTAGAGGTATATGTGAGAATGCCAGGAAAGCGTAGGACTGAGTAGCAAAACTAAAATCGTTGGTTGATGAAAATATAGGGACTAAGTCGTTTAGAGTGCAAAGACAGGTCATTACATGAATGGTCCATGAAGTCGTACCATGTGTTATAAGATAATTAAAATAAGTGAACAATATGGCTCTGGAATCACCACCAGCATAGATCCTAAAGTTCAATGTTAGTTACAGAATGGCAAACTTTCAAGAGGAACAAATGACTAAAAGGTGGTAGAAAAGAAATTAGATAAAATGACCAACGAATGAACTAATAATAGAGATTTTGTGTAGGTGTTGAAAGAATGGATGAAAACCGAAGAAAATAAATTGAAAAATATGCTGAGAATGAAGAATTCTCGGTAATGTGGACAAGGAAATGAATTGATAGTCAGAGTATTCTTAAAAAGCGAGCAATGATAAATATAGTGGCGGTGCTAGATTGAAACCGAAACCGGAACTGGGAGATCGAAGAAAAAGTATATGAAAGTCAGAATAACAACGCATGTCTGAAGGAAACAGAAATGATAGAAGATTTGAAGCAGAAGGCGCACGAGAAATAAAAGGACTCCAATCAATAAGGCGAGAACTTGCAGAGAAGAATTTTGATAGAGGAGGTAATGGTTGTGCGCACCACACTGGGCCAAAAGGGAAACTGAACTAATACATAGAGAACCAACGACATTCTCACCCACTTTAGGAGAGGTCGCCCGCCGCTCCCGTGAAGACTATAGGAGATAGGAATTTTCTGACTGCAGACGAAGATCCTCTAACTAATTAATGAGTACAGAAGAGCGGAGGGGAGGTAAGGGCTGGGCTTTCCAAGAACCTGGGACTTAAAAAATAATACTATAATACTCACAACAATATATAAATAAAATAACTACAACATATAAATAACTCACCTCATAATATATAAAACTAAATATAAAAGTATAACAACTAAATAATACTAAATAATATACCAATATATATATAATAATACAATATAACCTCAATAAAAATAACTATATATCATACTAAACATCACATAATAATTAATAAACTATATAATAAAAATAAACTAAAGAAAAACATATAATACTAACTAATATCCACATAAAAATACAAAAACTTCACACTAACTATAACTAAATCATAAAATAAATAATAAATAATAATATATATATATATAATATATATAATATAATATAAATAATAACCACAGCTATACATAATATAAAGAACACAAAAAACATATAATAAGCAATAAACATACACTAAATATATACATACTATACACAATATAAAATATATATAAACACAATATAACTAACATAAACATACTAATATCCAAACCTCATCACTCACAAATAATATAACTCAAAAAAATCACTACTATATAATATAAAACATAAAACTCACTAGAACATAAATATAAAATATAAACATATAAATAAAATAAATAACACTAAAAATATATCAATAATAATAATACAGAACTATATATATATTCTCAATAACTAAAAATATCACGTATATAATATTACAAAAGCCAAAAAACCATAATAAAAACAATATAATAAAATATATAACTCATATAAAATCTATAATATATATAATACCACATCATACTCCTAAACTAAAAAATATAATACTAACAGTAAAAAAATAACATTAATAAAAAATAAAAATATAAACCCATACTCACCCAACTCAATACTCTAAAAAGTAACAAAAAAAACCAAACAAAACAAAAAACACCCCAAACACTAAAATAACTAACAACCTAAAGAAACTAACAAAATACTAATAATAATCCAATACTATATACAAAATATATACCTCATAACTTAGATATAAACAATATATAAATACTATATAATATACCATAATATACATAATAATAATAATAATAATAAATAATAATAATAATAGATCAGATCATGTGGATAAAGTAATAAGGTAATCACTGAGCACCAACAAACACCAACAATTACTGAAAGTAACTAAAATCATACCCTTTATAATAACTATTAGAACTATACCTCTTTTAACCATATGAAATTAATACATGTAAATTTTACATGCTAATACCCATAAAAAAAGACCTTGAATACATTACTGAACACACCAAAAAGTAATTATAACAAAAAAAACAACAAAAAA
The DNA here is from genome assembly GCA_015478945.1 of Trachelipus rathkii. Classification (NCBI taxonomy): domain Eukaryota; kingdom Metazoa; phylum Arthropoda; class Malacostraca; order Isopoda; family Trachelipodidae; genus Trachelipus; species Trachelipus rathkii. Next base: position 24,351 of record JABUQX010013099.1, on the reverse strand, counting down.
CAAAACAAAAAAAATTTTGGCCTGGGCTTGAGTTATATCTTTAAAAAAAAAAAAAGTGGAAAATTTTTTAACACACACAAAAACGAATTTTAAATTTCTAATATTAAAATCCCAACTACCAAAATTATATAAATAAATATACAACCAAAAAAAACAAAAATATATAAATAAAAAACATATATAATAAAAAAAAATAAAATAACAAACATGAAACAAGAACCCAGAGGAGGTTCGATTAGCTGAAAATTAAATCGCCAAACTCAAATATTAAATGAGCTTACACACAATAAAACTCTCTATGAATATAAAATATATAATCATATACCAATATTTAAAACTAAACATACACAAATATTACTCAAATAACGTATATATAACACTATATATAATAAACCAAAAATACATAAACCTAATAATAATAAAAAAAAATAAATCTGAACAGAAAAAAGAAATAAATAAAACATATCAATAGATAAAATATTGTAAAAGTACATATCAAAAATAAAACAAAATCATAGATTAAAAACATAGTAATATTAAAAAAAAAAAACTATATTAAAAAGTCTAAATATATACATAAAAAATATATATATATATATATATATATATATATATATATATATATAAACGCGAGATCTACATAAGGCTTGACTATTCTCGTTGCAATAATAATGCAACTTTTTAAAACTAATATCCTCATGCTAATGAACGAAATATTTTGAAAACGTAGAAATGTATTTACCACTAGCCAAATATCTAAAACGTCGTTGCAAGGTATGCTTCAACTCACGTTTTGAAAAATGAACGATATACAAAGGAATTCGGTCGTTTTAATTTTTTTTATATTTGCTGTATCTTCTTCCGCCGGCTTAGTTCTGGTATTGCTATTTTATCTTTATTAATAATTATTAATAATATTAAAAGTGTATATGAATTTTATATTGAAATTGTATATAAGGAGGCTTATATGTAGATATTTATATACAATTTATATTATATACTGTATAAGCCTATACACGAGAATAATAATAATAATTAATATAAAATAATAATAATAATAATAAATAAAATAATAAATAATAATAATAAATAATAATAATAATACAATAACAATAATAATAGTAATAATAATAATAATACTAAGCCTATAATATGGTGAATAAAGATGTGATATTGAGTACTTTATTGAAAATTTAATTATCGTTCAATCTCTGACTCATCATATATAAAATATACTATATATATATTATAATACTAAAAATATCCATATGATAAATAATATAAAATATAAATACCTATAATAAGTATAATAACTAAATATATATATATAAATAATATATAATAATAAATACATAAATACAATTAAAAAATAATAATAACATATATACTAAAAATATATAGCTAAAAAAAAATAATAATCCAATATATATAAAGAAAAATACTAATCAAAACAAACAATAAAATAACTTATTCATAATATGGTGAAAAACTAAAAAGATCTACCCGCGATTCTCGAAAACAGATAAAGGTACAAAAGAAAAACTGATAAAACATGTAGGGAATCAGCGTCATGAAATTGATGGAAAATGAAAAAAAATTAATTTTTTTTAATAATTTTAATTTTATATCTACCAAACTACATAAGATACAAGAAAAACTAATAAACCATTTTTTGTTGTTATTTAAGAAAAAATTCAAAGGGGGCCGTTTTTATTTTTTTGGAAAAAAAAAACTTTGTACGATCAAATTATCCATATTACTATGGTATTAAATGGAAGAAGTTGCCATGAGCGGGTAAAACCGCAAAGATGCAAAAGAATGAAGAGGGAACGGAAAAGAGAAAAAAAAAATAAATAAAGGTAAAAGAACTGAGACGCCTTATAAATATTAAATATAATAGGTAAAATAGCCTTTACAGAGTAAAACAATATAAACTAAAGGAAGAGACTTTAACAAAAATCCTTTTAAAAATTTTTAAAATATGGTTCATAATTTATATTAGTAGAGAATCTGGTAACACATTAAATTAAAAAACCTAACAGTGCCCTTCGTCAATAGGATACCTATTGTGATATTAAAGAACTAAATTATAAGCATATTAAAAACCTGATCAAACACGTTAAACGAAATCAGTTAAAAATCAAGTCATAGAATGTAGAAAAGATTATATAGGAAGAAATTAATTTCTTAAAAAAATAGGTGTTGGAGTTTAAGTGTTGTTTAAGATTGGATCAATTATGAGCTTGTTTCTTTTTATGGTTAAACTTTTTTGTGTTGTTTATACAGAAAGATTCGGTAAGTTTTCTAAGGTGTAGATGTTCTATGTTAATTATAGGTGTCATGTGAGTGATATCTATTGTTTGGTTTTGGGAGGCTCTATGTATGGTGAGGGCAGAGTGGGTTGTCTGTAAGATCATATTTGTGTTAATATTGTCTGCGATGGAAGTCATGAGTTTCTCCAATATAAGAGCTATTACAGTTAAGGCAAGGGATCTTGTAAATGCATTGTGAAGTAGAGGGATTATGATGTGTGTGAGGTTTGAGAATGTACTTAAAAGGGAGGGTATTGGAGGTGGTGATATTGATGGTGTTTGGTAAGATTTTTTTTAACAGAGTTATGTATTTGTGTAGGTAAGGGGAGAAAAGATTTAAAGGTGTTTTTAGTGTTGGTTTTATTGTAATATGTATTTTTTGCTTTACGTAAAAGCTTTGAAAAATGATGTGGAAAGGATAACATCTTCAAAAATCTTTGCTACCTCGCTCAATCTCAACCAGGTGGAACTTTCATTCAAGATCTGTAATACAGTTTTTGAAAATATTGACGAAATAAAAGAATGTTTTAATATTATATTAAATGTGGATGGATTTTCAAGACGTAAATACAATTAACCTTGCGTCAGGTCACATTAAAATTATTGAGGGTAATAATTTCAAATTCTGGCATTCTTTTTTTCATAAAATCAGTAGACTTTTTTTTATGGCCGGCTGCAAAAAAAGGGTCACTGATCCCCTCAGTATCAAGATGTTCATTGATAATTTTGAGTGGAAAATTCTTTTAATAAGGAAAGAGTCCCAGGAGACAATACAAAACTTGGAAAAGAAAAGAAAAACGGATATCTCCGAATTAAATCGAGAGGCTAAAGAGATATGTGACATAAATTATTTGTCAGATAAAAGATAGATTTACGTTCTCACGACATTTAATTGTTGCCACGTTATTTGCCGGAAATGTTTCCTCAGTATGATCCCATCTTTCCTGAGAAAATGTAAATGAAACCTTTAAAGTGTACACTTTCATTGACATAAAGAAACTTAAAAAGAACTATCTTTAATATATAGCCTAGAAGAATTTCGTTCTATGTCGGAGCCATTAGCTTTATTTTGATTGTCATTACTGAAATCACTGGGAAGCCACTTTTAGTTGAAAGTGTGAAAACTATTAAAAGTTTTTATAAACCATTTCGATTGAACAAACGTCCGAAGTAGAGTGCTATTTTTCTACTTTAAAAAGGATTAAAACCTTTTTTAGAAACACACCATGGGGTTAGCAATGCTTTCGATCGATTTTTAATAATAATTATAATTACTAACAGTAATTGATAAAGTCGGACTTTCTTTCTAAATAATTTTGTAAGGTAGGTTACATAACTTTTTTAAAAATTATTGTAAATTTTTTTTAATTTTTCATTAGAATTTATTTTAAGCAAATGCAATGCTCTCTTTTTGAAAACACACAATCTTACACAACACACACACACTACACACACACGCACTCACACACACACACACACACACACACACACACACACACATATATATATATATATATAATATATATATATATATATATATATATATATATTATATATATATATATATAATATTATTGTGTGTGTGTGTGTGTGTGTTGTGTGTTGTTGAGTAAAATGTAAAATGCAACTACCAATATATTTTAGGAACGAGCCGCGCCTGATTATATATTATATATATATATATACTTATATTTTTTAATATATATATATAATATATTATAATATATATATATATATATATTATTATATATATTATATATATTATATATATATATATATATATATATAGAGAGAGAGAGAGAGAGAGAGAGAGAGAGAGAGAGAGAGAGAGAGAGAGAGAGAGAAATGAGTTCATTTTAAAGATAAGTTAAAAAATAAATAAGATCATGATTGTGGTTATGTACAAAATTTTATGCATCACAGAGCCCTAAGAAAGATTTTTACATCAATTTCATCTAATCATCAAAGGAACAGTTCTGAATTGACTCTATTCTTTGTACTTTTCGAAGGTGCTGTTATAGATTGGCATCTTTTTTTTACTCCTTAAAGAGGCGGTGGTAGATTCGCTATCTATTTATTTTTCTATCAAATAAAAAGTTGTGGATGGGCACTATCTTTCTTGTACTTTCTTTCTTATTATGATTAGTTTTAACATGCCATCTATTTATTCTATTCGTCAAAAAAGTAGTTGTGGATTGTCATCTACTTCTTAAACACTTCATAGGAGTAGTTGTGAAATCCAATCTATTTTTTCTACTAATGAAACAAACAGATGTGAATCGAAATCTATTTATTCTCCTCAAAAGAGCTGTTGTTTAATGTCATTTGGTTTCTGCTAATCTTCAAAGGGTCAATTGTAGATTTTTTATCTGTATTTTTTACATGGTGCCACCACTAATGGGCAGGGCTCTTTTCTAGAGGGGGCAAGGAAAAAAAACATGAACAAAACAAAGCAGATAAAAACTAAAAACCCACCCAAGCCCTTGCCTAACACAATTCCTTAAGGTGGGCTCAAACGTTGGCATAGAAATGGAAATATTGAATACAACATGAAAAAAAGAAGAAAGCAAGGTGTTCCACAAAACAGAGGTTGCTGAAAAGAAGGTTTCTCCACAACGAACGAGCTATGAGACTCCAATATTCGCGCAATATTAATGTGAGAGCAATGCACTTCTTGTGTTACGAGGGCGATGCATTGATGGAGGGATGCAAGAGGTCAGTTCCCTTGAGCACCAGACGTTGTAATACCAATAGAAACGAGAAGTACGCCAATGTCAGGTCACATTGAAAGAAGGTCAAGGGAGTCAGAAAGTAGGGGACAGTTTATAAGTCTCTTAGCCTTAGAATCAACCCTATCCTTAAGAAGAGTGCACCGGAATCACCTCAAATGTGAGAAGATTACTCTATACATGGGCGGATAAAACCCTTAAATAATTGGAGTAACTGAACAGAAGAAAAATATTCACGCAATCTAAAGAAAACTTCCAGCTTCTTAGAGGCCGCTTTAGCAACCGAAGTAATATGGGGTCTCCAAGACGATTCACTATTTATGTTCAATCCAAGAATGTTAATGTTGTTGACAGGTGAGACGTTATATTCGTCGAAAGGGATAGGAGAGTTTGAAGTTGTTTTTGAATAGAAGATTTGAAGAAGTTGGGCTTTTAAAGACTTGAGGTTCACAAGATTGCGAATGCCCCACTGAGAAATTCCGACCAGATCAGTAGGAATTGAATCTGAGAGCTGTAGACGAGAGGCAACTCTGGATGCAAAAGAGGGGGCAGATTTGAAATGGGTGGAAGAATGAATAGTTGAGTCATCGGCATAAGGGTGAACAAAGTTAGAAGTGCAGCTGAGAAGACCGTGGATGAAAAGTAAGAGTAAAGTTAGATAGAAAAGAACCTTGAGGAACACCACAATTAATAAGAAAGGACGAAGAGGTCGCTCTATCAACAAGAACCCAAATATAACGATCTGAAAGACAGCTGGACATGAGTAAGCAACATGAAGGAGGAAATTTGTTCTATTCCTCAACGGGACAGCTGTAAATCGAAATCTATTTTTCTATTCCTCAGAGGAGAGATTTTAAAAGTGTTGTATACTTCTTGCACATCTCAATGAAAAGTTAAGTATTCTCCATCTATTTATTTTAATACTCATAGGAGTATTTGTAGATTTGTTATTTTGTTCTACTCCTCGATGAATTGACATAACTCTTCTACTCTTAAAAGAAGTAGTTGTGAATTGCCAACTATTTCTTTTACTACCCAAAAGAGCAGTTATGGATCTCTCTATCTATTTCTTCATCATTTCAAAGAGGTAGTTGCAAACGTAGCGTCTCTTTCTTCCACGCTTTAAAGAGTAACTGTGGATCCTCATCTATTTCATCTACACCTCATATGAATTGCTTTGAATCGTTATGTTTATTCTTCTCCACAAAGGAGCAGTTTTGAGTTTGGCATTTATTTCTTCTACTCCTTAATATAGCAGCTGTTGACCAGCGATCTATTTCTGTTTAGCTGCTATTCCCTTGTACTCTATCTCCTTATATATTTTTTAGGGATTGAACCTAAATAGTCTGCTATTTTTAGTTATTGTTCAGAGATTTGCGTAACCTGTCCTCGACTTTCAGAATTTACCTTTGTACTAAATCCTTTAAATGACATTTTAAAAAATACTTATACTTTAAACTAAATATTTTATCCACCTATATAATGTTCTTTTTCCGACCCTATTATTGTTACTCTTTGAACTTTGTAATCCTCTTACTGACTCATATTTCAAATATATAATCATGATTCATGGCTGATTTTTTTTTCAAGAAACATAGCCTTAAGATATCCAAAGGTTTGATGGGAATATGCAAACCACTTCAGTAAATCTAATCAAAATTTGAATGGATTGATTACAGAAGCAGCCGAGCATGAGCTTAAAACTTGAGAAAAATAAAGTCAAGAGATATTAAAAAATCATAAAGGAAACATTCCACTACGTGATAAAAAGGAAAACTTAAAATTTTAAAACGAGTTATTTAAAATATTTATAATATAAGTGCTTTATAATGATTAGTCATATTAATTAGGATTGTTCGGTTTTTGAGAAAATTAGCGTGGCATATATATATATATATATATATATATATTATTATATATATATATATATATAGCATATATGGTACATGGTTGTTGTTATAGTATATATATGTATATATTATATTATATATATATAGTATATATATATATATATATATATATATAGTTGCTATTATTGCATATTATGTTGAAGATATATATATATAGTATATTGTTTTTTGTTATTGCTATTGTTATTGTTACAGTTATCGTATATATATATATATATATATATATATATATATATATATATTATATATATATATATATATATATATATATATATATATATATATATATATTTGATATATATATATATATATATATATATATATATATATATATATATATATATATATATATATATATATATATATATATATATATATATATATATATTTATATCCAGAATTTATGGCAATATTTATTGATTTTAATAAAATACTGAGGAAAAGTAATTGAAGAGTAGGATATACAAATCTTACAAAAGTTAGACCAGAAACATAAAAAACTTACTTGTAAAGTACAAAGTTAGCTTTCAATGTATAAGTATTTTAAAAAAGTTATTTAAAAACGAATTGCATTGGAATCAATTAAATAATATTTGAAAAGTAGAAACAAATATTGTGTATTAGATGAAATATATTATATTAATTATAAAATATATAAATTATGTAAATTATATACAAAGAGTAATTCATAAGGAAATAAATTAATTTTATAAATTACACTATTTTTCTTTTTATATAACTCTATATCTCTATAAGCACTAGTTGCCATCAACATCGTTTTACATTAATTTAAATTCATTTTCTTTGTCATTTTAATAAATGTTAAAAAAAAAAATTAAATTTCTTTTAAATTCTTGACTTTAAATTATGCATTTCCTTTTACGATAAATGCTATTGTCTCATTTCTCTCCTTTGTAAATTAATTTTTGAGTTTATAAACTTTTTATTCAGGATTGTTTTTATCTTTTCTTTTTTTATATATCTATCTTCTGTTCTATTTACTTGATCTTTCCTGAGATTGTTTTACCTTCCATAGTTGTTGTGTGATATTTTATGAAATTATTTGTTTATATGTTCCTTGCTTTCGTCTTACAACTAAGTCTCCCAAGAATAGATTCTTACCCACTCTTCTAAGTTGGTCAAGCATCACCATTAATATGATAGGATAAAAAGATTCCTCCTTTTTGAATGACACTGCTAACTTTGATATGTAAATGCGAGTAAGTCTTCCGAACATAGATTCTCACTCAAGCTTCTAAGGTAACCAATCATCGATTTCTTATGATAGAAAAAAAGTTACCTCCTCTGAGAATAGTGTGTATTTTAGAATTAAAAGAAACATCAAAAATTTTAGATAAAATTTAATATATATATATATATATATATATATATATATATATATATATATATATATATATATATATATATATATATATATATATATAAAATATATATATAATATATATATCTAAAAATATATATATATATAGTAGTACCGAGAGGGTCCGCAGACAACCGCTTGCGTTTCGCAATAACGGCGCTCTTAACTTCTCAGTGTTGTGGGGAAGGAAATGCATGCACGAACGAACAGACGCTATCGTCAAACTGCGTTGCAGCGTTTTGCGATGCATGCGATCAGTCTGTTTAAAGTCTTTTACGTTCTTCATCTACATCGCAATTTTCGAAATTTTATGCTGTATACTAGACTGATGAAAGTCCAGCAATTTCAAGAGAAATTACAATTCCCAAATTAGAAAATTCCCTTAGGCTTGCGGAAAATACAATGGCGGCCTTTGAAAAAATATATGATAGATCCAAACTTTGGAAGATTGTCAAAAGTTAATGCTGTCATAACAAATGCCATTGCATGTTATAAGCAACTTCTATTCGAGAAGAAGAGGTACTCTATGAGACAGACTTCTTTGTTGTCATTCTTCAATAGAGCATCATCGCAACCTTTCACTGAAACGTTTGGCCTACCATCAACTTCAGATTCTATATACACCAACTACCTCACTATCACCGTCTAAAAAGCGAAGTCGGTTGTTTGTAAATTCAGGTGATGAAGATTTGCCAACATCCATTGTACGGTCGAACGAAGAAGTGGCATCCTCAAAATAAAATATTTGTATTTAAAATTTTATATTTCTATTTCTTTTATACAGTTGTAAATCGTGCACTGCACGCACTAAATATATATTTAAACTTAAACATCGTGTAAATTTCCCTTTCTATCATTGTTTTATAGTTATTGTTATTGCATCATTAATATATATTAGTACATAGTACGTAGTTTTGCTTGCAGGCTCTCGCGAGGCACAAAAAAAGCATCAATTCACTTACCGGCGTTTTTCACTTAACGGCGAGGGTCCGGTCCCAATTACGCCGTTATTGCGAGGTACTACTGTATATATATATATATATATATATATATATATATATATATATATATAGTATATATAGTAGTATATATATATATATATATATATATATATATATAGTTATTATATATATATATATATATATATATATATATATATATATGGTTCATGTGAATTGAATGTCCCGCGTTTTTCTTAGTCATAAAATTTTAGGTAAAATATTTACAATTTTGTTTAAATTTTTCATGATTAGGGTAAAATTAAATTAGGTTAAAAAAAGAATGAAAGTCAATTTATTTTATTAATGATGAAGTCCATTATTTCAAAATTAATGTTCCTTTTAAAAGAAAATATGTTGTGTAATATATATATATATATATATATATATATATATATATATATATATATATATATATATATATATATATATATATATATATATATATATATATATATATATATAAATATATGGAGAGAGAGAGAGAAAGAGAGAGATATATAGAGAGAGAGAGAGAGAGTAAGGAGAGAGAGAGAGAGAGAGAGAGAGAGCAAGCAGAGAGAGAGAGAGAGAGAGAGAGAGAGAGTAGAGAGGGTAGGTAGAGAGAGAGAGAGAGAGAGAGAGAGAGAGAGGTAGAGAGAGAGAGAGAGAGAGAGAGAGAGCCAAGGTAAAGGAGCGATAACAAAAATATTTTGTACGATTTTGGTACTTTATTAAACTTTATCCAGTTTAATAATATTTTTTTAAGGGCATAATTCCAGACAGAGCCAGGAGAATTATCTCGAACACTTATGAAAAATCTCAAGATTTGAATCCTGGTCCAAAGTTTGCCCTGGGAATGTAAAAAAAACTCGAAAAAGTACGACACTTACAGAAAAACAAATTACATATTTGAATCAGCGTGAGTTTATTATATGTAAAGTTGTTTCGTCCCTCTCTGTCCCCCCATCGGCTCGAGCCCCTAAAAATTGAAGTTCAAGGAAATATATTTCCATTAGGGGGCTCGAGCCGAGGGGGGACAGAGGGGGGGACGAAGTCCCCTCCGTCGTCACCTAGAGGCCGAGAGACCCCGACTCCTGGTATCAATGCGGTCTACCCCTGGGTATTCGTTAGTTTTAAATCATAAAACGACTTTGCATATAAGTTTTTATACGCTGATTCCAAATATGTAATTTATTTTTTTCTAAGAATAGTTTTTTCGAGTTTTTTTTTTTTTTTTTACCTGGCAATTAAGCTTTTTATTACGCTGATTCCAAACATGTATTTGGTTTTCCTGTAAGTGTCATACTCTTCGAGATAATTCTCCTGGCTCTTCTGATATTTTGCCTTTTTGTTATTTGTAAAACGTAGTTATCATTTAATTTAATAATAAACGTAATTATCATTTTTTATTTGTTTGAACCTAATTTGTACCTAAAAAATAATTAATAACTAAACACAATTCGAAATGTTCATACAATTTTTAATAAAAATTTAAAAAGGAAAGAATCTGAGCTTCACCCCGAAAGCATTTCTGGACAATTATACTGCATTTTTAACTTTTTCAACATAAAAACTACTCAAGTTTGCGTCATCCAGTGCTTCCTCACATGTACCATATATATATATATGAGGTAGTATATATATATAAACAAATATATATAAATATATATATATATATATATATATATATATATATATAGATAAATATATATAGTAGCAGTTAAATATATATATATATATATATATATATATATATATATATATATATACAAAACTAAAGGAGTTACCCGCATGATATCTCTCTCGAAAACTAAGATAGGTACAAGAAAACTGATAACATATATGGAATCAGTGTATGAAATTTGTATGGGAAAATGAAAAAAACTTTTACTTTTTTTTTTGTTATATTCCAAAACTACGATAGGTAGAAGAAACTAATAACATATATGGAATCAGCGTATGAAATTTGTATGGAAAAATGAAAAAAATACTTTTTTTTATAATCTCCAAACATTGTTAGGTTGAAGAAAACTAATAACATATCTGGAATCAGTGTAAAAAATTTCTTTTAGGGTTTGATGACGGTGGATTGGTGAGAGGGGAGGGACGTTCTTCCATACCCCCTGTAGGGAAAGGGGCGGAGGAATTCCCGCGACACCAAATACCAAAGAGCGGGGGTTCCGAGACCCTCCCCGGAGTGGGGGAAATAGTCCTACCCCGTCGTCCCCAGGGAGGCCGAGAGACCCGACTTTTTGCATCTTAGGTTTACCCTTGAGGTATTCTTTAGTTAAAAATCTTTTTAATACATATTTTATACGTTGATTCTAAATATGTTATTAGTTTTCTTCTACCTATCGTAGTTTTGGAGATATAAAAAAAAATTTAAAAATAATTTTTTTTTCTCATTTTCCATACAAATTTCATACGCTGATTCCATATATGTTATCAGTTTTCTTGTACCTATCTTAGTTTTCGAGATATCATGCGGGTAACTTTTTTATTTTCAACTATATATATATATATATATATATATATATATATAAATATATATATATATATATATATATATATATATATATATATATATATATATATATATATATATATATATATATATATATATATATATATATATATATATATATTATTAAATTCCTGGAAAGCTTTAAGTTCAATCATTGGAATTACGAATTGGATAAACAAGTCAAATAATATAAAATCCACACTAACCACAATAATAATCATCTATTAAAATGAGTAAATCAAAAGGGTAACTATTTAAAAAAATATGATCACCATTGTGGTTATGAATAAGACCTCACAAATTGTACAATCCGAAGGTAGGATTATTATATCAAATTTTTCTAATCATCAGAATCGTCTCTATTTCTTGTACTTTTCAAATTGGCATTCTTGTTTGACCATCTGATTTTTGTACTCTTCAAAGAGGCAGTTGTAGACACGCTATCAATATCTTCTTATTAAAGTAATAGCTGTAGATTCGCAATATATTTCTTTAACTTGTATAAGGAATATCTTTGAAATACTATCTGCTTATTATACTCCTCAAAGAACAATTATGGATAATCATCTAAATATTTTACTCCACAAAGAGACAGTTGTGGATTTCTATCTCTTTATTTCTCAAAAGAATGTAACGTACATTTTCTCATATTCTGCATGGGGCTAGTTGAAAAATATCCGTTTACCAAAGGTGGACATTAACGCGTTAAAGCGTTATTCCGTTAATTAACTCTTTAATTTTTTCGTTAACTTTTAACGCTTTCGTTAATTTCGAAAAGAAGTAACATACAATTAACGAATTACATTTGTGAATTAACGTTAACGAGTTAAAATTTCCCCTACATCCATTAACCATTACCTTAATTTACGAGTTTATAAAATATTTTCTTATCAGATTTTAAATTGTATTAGATTTGATGTCGATAACATTAACTTTTTTTTCCAAAATTTTCTAATCGCTCCTCTCAATGGCTCAAAATGTTTTTATTTTTACACGGTTATTATCCCGTTTAGTAATGTTTAACATGTTTTCTTATGCTGTATTCTCATTTCTTATTGGTTCGCTGAAAAAAAAAAGATAGTGACTTGCCCGTTCAATGAGTCATTAATTTCTTTCGTTGTTACTTGAACTTGCTTCTTTTGTGACTAGTGAAAATTGTAAGAAATAGGCCTAATAGGCGTTGCAATTTATAATATATATATATATATATATATATATATATATATATATATATATATATATATATATATATATATATATATATATATATATATATATATATATATATAAAATGTATATATATATATATATATATATATATATATATATATATATATATATATATTAAAACTGTAAGTTGGTATATCCTATTATTTTTACTATAATATACTATTAAGTATTAATTAAGGTATTTACGCTTTGGAAGAATTCTTTGGCAAGCGGCAAAAGTATCTGCTAGGTCAAAGCCTAAGTTATTTAAGTCGGATAGGCTTAATATCGTTATTAATATTGTCAGGGATATTATTATAATAAAAGAAAATTAACAATTATTATTACTATTCCTACATATTTTGAAGACGGTTAACGTTAACGATTAACGCTAACTTCCGTTACATTTTTTACCGATAAACGCTTTAATGATTAACGCCGTTAATATTTTTTGTAAGCGATTAAGGATTAACGGCGTTAACTTTCTCATAAATGGTGCCCACCTTTGCCGTTTATCAGTCATCAACAGAACAGTTGTAAATGGCATTTATTTTATTCTACTCCTCAAAGGAGTGATTGCTGATCCCCTTATTATTTTTGTGCATTTCAAAGGAGCAGTTATTTTTAATCCATCCATTTCTTTTAGTCCTCAATGGAGCAATTGCAAATCAGCCATCTTTTCCTTCTGCTCTTCGCATGAAGAATTGTGCATTGACCTATAATTATTCTACTCATCAAAGGAGTAGTTATGAGCTATGTGCTTTGACCTATAATTATTCTACTCATCAGAGGAATAGGTATGAGTTATGAATGATTGTATTTCTTCTACTCTTGATAGTGGTAGTAACGGATCATAATTTGATTCTCCTTCATCTTAAATAGTCAATAGAGAATTCGCAATCTTTTCATCTACTCTTTAAAAGAGCAGATGTGGATGTGTATTTGGATCACTACAGTTTATTCTTCAGCTCAAATTAGTTTTTGGTTCGCCACTTATTATTATTTATTATTTTTTTTTTTTTTTTTTGCTTCTCAAGGTAGGATTTTTTAATTCATTATATATTTTTGTTCTGCACCCAAAAGAAGCTGTTTTGGATTAGCGATTAATTTCCGTTTGGCTGTTATTCTCTTGATTTCTATCAATATCCATGTTATTTAAAAAAGAAAAAAAAAAAGAGGGAAAAAAAATTTTCCTTTCCATTTATTTTAATTTCTAGGGATTTGTTTAATCTGTCCTCGCTCTTAGAAGTTACCTTTAATGGATTTTTTTAAAAGACTTTTACTTAAAACTATGTACTTTTTCCTTATATTTTATGGTCCTGTTTAACCCAATTATTATAGTTCTTTGAACCTTATAATCTTCTAAGGGTCTCGTAGTTCCTTTCTATAATCGTGATTCACGACACATTTTTATTATTTAAAAAAAGAAAAAGAAAAAAAGAAAGCCTCGAGAGGTCCAAAAGTTTGATTAATATATGCAAAACACTTCAGTAAATCTAACCTAAATTTGAAAGGGTTGATAATAACAGCAAAAGAGGATGAGTTTAAAATTTGAGAAATAAAGGCAGGGAATGAGAAAGGGATAAATACGAGTATATGATAAAAGAGAATTTCTTTCTTTCTTTCTTTCTTTCTTTCTTTCTTTCTTTTGTTTTTCTTTTTTTCTTTAATTCTCTTTCTTTCTTTTATTTTTCCTTAAATTATTTTTCTTTCTTTCTTTCTTTCTTTCTTTCTTTCTTTCTTTCTTTCTTTTTTTTTCTTAATTCTCTTTCTTTCATTTCTTTTTCGTTAAATTGTTTCTTTCTTTCTTTCTTTCCTTCTTTCTTTCTTTCTTTCCTTCTTTCTTTCTTTCTTTCTTTCTTTCTGTTTCACACTTCCACTAAATATTTAAACCAAATATGAGTATCAAATATAAAAATATATATATATATATATATATATATATATATATATATATATATATATATATATATATATATATATATATATATATATATATATATATATATATATATATATGAAGTCTTTTCAAACCATGTTATGGGGAAATAAAGATCTGAAAACCTGTATCTGTAATGAATAAAAGTCAGTCTCTAATTTCTGAAATAAGAAAAGAATAAATTTTGAGAAATGTTAGAGAGAGAGAGAGAGAGAGAGAGAGAGAGAGAGAGAGAGAGAGAGAGAGAGAGGAGAGAGCACACCGGAAGCGAAATGACCACCACCTAATTCACTTCAAAACCTTGAATATATACATATATTACATATATTACATGGTTGGAATAGCATATATATATATATACATATTATATTATATATTATATATATTATTATTGGTTATTATATATATTATTATATATATATATATATATATATTATATATAAATATATATATATATATATGTTATATATATATATATATATGTTATTCTTAGATAAGATATATATATATATATATATATATATATTACATGGCTATTTTGCATTTCTATTATATTGAATATATATATATACATAATATATTATATAAAGTTAGCAGTTATTGATATACTAATATATTATTATACATATTATATATATATATATATATATGAGCATATATATATATATATATATATTATATTATTATACATATATTATATATATTGAATATAGTATATATATATATATATATATTATTATTAGTAAATATATATATATATATATATATATAATATATATATATATATATATATATATATATATATATATATATATATATATAAACACGTTTACAGCAAACTTAAAGGAGTCTCGCCTTATTTATGCATAAATTCCAATCACCTTGGCTTAAGAGAAAGTTCTTCCAAAACTTTTTCGTTTAATTCTTGTATTTTTTATAGCTCATTTATTATTTCCTTTTCGATTAATATTCTGGCTAGAGAAGAGAGCCGTTCCTGAGTCATACTATTTCTATAAAATGGGTCCAGTTGGGGACAATCAATGAAGATATGATGAACATATTGCGGGTAATAGCGACTGCAAAATTTACAGATGGGAGGAGGGTCCCATGACACATAGTGACTGTGAGTGATATTAGTGTTGTCAATATACTGAGGCTTGCAAGTATCACTTCTTGCAAGCTATTTCGTCGACGAGAGGAAGAGCACCTACCAATGTTTCTGTTTCATATTTCTAAGTTTCGCACCTCGCTGATCACTCGTCCAGCACTTTTGCAAATAAGACCGGAAGCCTTGTCAGAGAGCAGGATAATAATCAGTTCCAAAAAGAAGAGGAGGCCATTTTGGTCTCTCTGTCAGTGATTTCATTGCCAGTTATCATTACGTGAGAGGGGGTCCAACATAGTATGATTTGTTTCTTACGAGACTGGAGCAGCCGAAGAAATTATTGCACAGCGGATACCATTTTATTTTTAGAATAGGGGGCTTTTTGAGCCTGGATGGAGCTGAACGAATCTGAATAAATGACATATGACTAGTCTTCATTAAGGAATATAATTCAAGAAAGGGCAATTATTATAGCCATTAATTCTGCCTTAAATACTGAAGCATGAGGGGGAGGGTGTAGGAGAGGTTTCTTTCAGGAAAGACTGTAGACGCACTCACACTGTCCCCTGTTTTAGAGCCGTCAGCAAATACTAGAGTAAATCCACCTTGAACTGCGAAATGAGACTGGAATGATGCCTTTAACTAGGTTGCGGTGTGGCTAGATTTGGAGAGAGAGATCAGGACCAGTCAAATAGTTAGAGCAGAGAATAGCCAAGGTGTATTGTCTTCATCATAAGAGAACGGCAGCCCATTTTGAAATGATATTGATGAAGTCAAGGATGTTATAAACTGTTTGCAAATGGTCAATAAGGAGAATTCTGAAGGAAGAATCTCTCGGAGAATCGGTGTTAGAGCAGATGATATTGAGGGTTTAAAAGGGAAGATAACTTGTACACATGATATATTCCTTTCAAAGAGCGAGTAATATTAAATCGGATTCAATTTATATTTATATATATATATATATATATATATATATAGTATATATATATATATATATATATATATATATATATATATATATATATATATATATATATATATATATATATATATATATGTATATATATATATATTGTTATATATATATATATATATAGCGTTATATATATATATATATATATATATATGTATATATATATATATATATTATTATTTCATTATTATTGCATATATAAACATATTACATATTATATTATTATTGTTATTATTATATATATATATATTACATACATATTGTTGCTGCGCGATATATATATAACATATATGAGAGTATATATTATTATAGTTATTATTATATATTATTGGTTATTATTATTATATATTATTATACATATATTAGCATATTATTATTATTATTGTTACATATATATATATACGTATATATATAGTATATATATTATTATTACATATATGTTATTATTATATATTATATATATACATACATATATATTATTATATATATATTTATATATATACATATATATACATATATATTATGGTTATTGTTATTATTGTTATTATTATATATATATACATACATATATTATACATATACATACATACAATATTTCTTATATAGCATGTTATATATATATTACAGCATAAATATATATATATATATATATATATATAAAGATATATATATATATATATATATATATATATATATATATATATATATATATATATATATATATATATATATATATATATATATATATATATATATATATATATATAGTTTATCATTTTAACAAATTTTCGACAAATTTTATTCAATTTCTTTTCAATTTTTGACTTTAAATAATGCATTTCTTTTTTCAGATAAATGCTATTGTCTCATTTTTCTCCTTTGTAAATTCCTTTCTACGCTTATTAACTTCTTATTCAGGATATTCTTTTGTCTTTCTTTTTCTATCTATTTTTCCTTCCTTTTGCTTGATCTTTCTTGAGATTGTTTCACATTTTGTATTTATTGTAATATTTCATGAAATACAGTTTCTATGTTCTTGCTTTTTTCCTACAAGTAGGTCGTCTGAGGATTGAATCTCCCTCACGATTCTAAATTGACCAAACATTACAATTATTATGATAGAAAATAATGGTACCTCCTCTGGGAATCAAACTGTTATCTTAGCAATGTAAGTACAGATAAGTAAGTGTCCGAGGATAGATTCTCACTCACGCTTCTAAGTTGACCAAGCATTATAAGCATTACAGTAGAAAACAAAGATACCTCCTCTGAGAATCATACTGTTACCCTAGACATGTATGGCAAAGAATTGTATCTAAAATGAAGGCTAATGAAATGGATTCAAATAACTCCCTAATGTGCTACTTTCTTTTAGAGTTTGTTATGGTTTCTTTTCAATAACTTAAACAAGATATAATGCAAAGAAAGTTTTTATTAAATTTTCAATATTCCCCAAGGGAGAATAATTATTTTAAATTTCTGCAACTTCCAACACATGAAAAGAAGTCTGAAAACAAGCTAACTTTATTTTGAAGAATAAATCAAAATAAGCTATTTTTTTTTAATTTAATTAAATGAATAAAAATTCAGATACGATTTAAGTAATAAAAGAATAATTAGTTGCTGGAAAAGTGCCAATTAAATAATATGCGTTATAAGTTCAATGAACTACAATAAATTTTATTAATTCGACATTTTATTAATATATATATATATATATATATATATATATATAGTATATATATATATATATATATATATATATATTATTGTTATTATGATGGTCATATGGAATTGGTTGTTACATAGTTATATATATATTACATTATTATTGCTATTATTAAGTATATAATATACGTATATATATTATATTATTATTACATATTACATAGCTGTTATTTTGAAGAGTTATGCTTATATTATATTATTATTATTATTATATACATATATTATTATTATTATTATTATATATATGTATATATATAATATATATATATTATTATATTATATATATATTATATATATATTATATATTATTATTACAGTATATATATTGTTATTATATATATACATATTATATATATTATTATTATTATATATTATTATTATTATATTAGCTGAATATTTCATATAAATATTTATATTATTACATATATATATATATATATATATATATATTTATTATTATACATATTATATATATATATATATATATTGGTTACATATACATATTATATACACATACATACATATACATCAGAGTGTTCAAAGCTGACATCACGTAACTCGAGAACGGTAGCAACTCACAGTAAAACAAATTACATATTTGGAATCAGCGGAAAATTCTATGAGGTTTAATTTTTTTTTTTTTGCATTTATTCGTCGGAAATATTTAAAAAAAAAAAAAGAATAATTTTTCTTCCCTTTATACTTTATATTATTTCTCACATATATATATATATATATATATAAGAAGAAAGAATAAAAAGATATAGATTTATAATTTATTTTATAATTTATTAGTTATATATATATATATATATATATATATATATATATATATATATATATATAGAGAGAGAGAGAGAGAGAGAGAGAGAGAGAGAGAGAGAGAGAGAGAGAGAGAGAGAGAGAGAGAGAGAGAGAGAGAGAGAGAGAGAGAGAGAGAGAAGTTTATTTAAAAGGTACCAAAAAATAATAAATAAGATCATGATTGTGGTTATGAACAAAATTTTATCCATCACAAAACCCTAAGAAAGATTTTTACATCAATTTCATCTAATCCTCAAAGGACCAGTTCCGGATTGCCTCTATTCTTTGTAATTTTCGAAGGTGCAGTTATGGATTGGCATCTTTTTCTTTTACTCCTCAAAGAGGCGGTGGTAGCTTCGCTATCTATTTCTTTTTCTATCAAATAAATAGTTGTGGATGGGGAATATCTTTCTTGTACTCATAATATGATCAGTTTTAACATGCCACCTATTTATTTTATTCGTCAAAAAAGTAGTGGTGGATTATCATCTACTTCTTCAACACCTCATAGGAGTAGTTGTGAAATCCAATATATTTTTTATACTAATAAAACAAACAGTTGTGGATCGAAATCTACTTATTCTCCTCAAAAGAGATGTCGTTTAATGTCATTTGGTTTCTGCTAATCTTCAAAGGATCAATTGTAGATTAGTTATCTATTTTTTACATGGTGCAACCACTAATGGGAAGGGCCCTTTTTTAAAATGGGCAAGGAACATGAACAAAACAAAGCAGATGGAAACTAAAAACCCACCCAAACCCTTGAATAACACAATTCCTTATGGTGGGTCAAACGTGGGCCTAAAAAGGGGAATATTGAATACATGAAAAAAAGAAGAAGGCAAGTTGTTCTACATAACAGAAGTTGCTGAAAAGAAGAAGGCTCCACAACGAACGAGCATTGAGACTCCAATATTCACACAATACTCTTGTGAGAGCAAGGCACTTCTTGTGTTACGAGGGCAATGCAGTGGTGTAGGGATGCAAAAGGTCAATTCCCTCGAACACCAGCCATTTTAATACTTATAGAAAAGAGAAGTACGCAAATGTCAGGTCACAATGAAAGAGGGTCAAGGGAGTCAGAAAGTAGGGGACAGTTTATAAGTCTCTTACCCTTAGAATCAACCCTACCCATAAAAAGAGTGGCACCGGAATCACTTCAAATGTGAGAACAGTACTCTACATAGGAGCGGATAAAACCCTTAAATAATTGGAGTAACTGAGCAGTAGAAAAATATTCGCGCAATCTAAACAAATTTCCAGCTTCTTAGAGGACGCTTTAGCAACCGAAGTGATATGGAGTCTCCAAGACGATTCACTATTTATGTTCATTCCAAGAATGTTAACGTTGTTGACAGGTGAGACGTTATAGTCGTCGAAAGGGATAGGAAGGTTTATAGTTGTTTTTGAGTAGGAGATTTGAAGAAGTTGAGTTTTTAAAGAGTTGAACTTCACAAGATTGCGGATACCCCACTGCGAAATCCCGACCAGATCAGTAAGAATTGAATCTAAGAGCTGTAGACGAGAGACAACTCTAGATGTGAAAAGAGGGGGTAGATTTGAAATGGGTCGGAGAATGAAGAGTTGAGTCATCGGCATAAGGGTGAGCAAAGATAGAAGTGAAGCTAAGAAGATCGTTGATGAAAAGTAGGAATAAAGTTGGAGATAGAACAGAACCTTGAGGAACACCATAATTGATAAGAAAGGAGGAAGAGGTCGCTCTATCAACTAGAGCTGAAATATAACGATCTGAATGAAAGCTAGACATGAAGGAGCAACTTGAAGAAGAAAATCTGTTATAATCCTCAACTAACAGCTGTAAATCAAAATCTATTTCTCTAGTCCTCAGAGGAGAGATTTTAGAAGTGTTGTATACTTCTTGCACATCTCAATGAAAGTTAAGTATTCTTCATCTCTTTATTTTAATACTCATAGGAGTATTTATAGATTTGTTAATTTCTTTTACTACCCAAAAGAGCAGTTAAGGATCTCTCTATCTATTTCTTCTTCATTTCAAAAAGGTAGTTCCAAACATAGCATCTGTTTCTTCCACGCTTTAAAGAGCAACTGTGGATCCTCATCTATTTCATCTACACATCATATGAATTGCTATGAATCGCTTTGTTTATTCTTCTCCTCAAAGGAGTAGTTCTGAGTTCGGCATATATTTCTTCTACTCCTTAAAATAGTAGATGTTGAACAGCGATCTATTTCTGATTAGCTGATATTCCCTTGAACTCTATCTCCTTATATATTATTTAACTATTGAACATAAATAGTCTGCTATTTTTAGTTATTTTCCATTTTATTTAAATTCCAGAGATTTGCGTAACCTGTCCTCTACTTTTAGAATTTACCTTTATACTAAATCCTTTAAATGACATTTTTAAAAATACTTTTACTTTAAACTAAATATTTTCTCCACCTATATAATGTTCTTATTCCGGCCCCATTATTGTTGCTCTTTGAACTTTGTAATCCTCTTACGGACTCGCATTTCAAATATATAACCATGATTCATGGGTGACCTTTTTTTCAAGAAAAATAGCCTTGACAGATCCAAACATTTGATGGGAATATGCAAAAAAAAACTTTAGTAAATCTAACCAAAATTTGAATGTCAAGGGATAAGGAAAAGGTATAAAGGAAACATAAAATACATGATAAAAAGGAAAATTTAAAATATTAAAACGAAATAATAAAAATATTTATAATGTATGCGCTTTATAGTGATTGCTCATATTGTAGTGAATTGAGGGTTCTTATTATTATTGATTATGGTCATCTTTATTACTTTTTCATCATTTTAGTGTTAGGTTAATTATCATATATTTCATCTTTTTTGTTTCTTTTTAAATTTAAAGTATAGGGATTAAATTATTAAAACGCAAAGTGAGGGCATGAAATTGTAAAGCCCGGAACAACAGCACTGAGGGAGTGATTAAAGTAAAAGCAGTGGAGAAGAACCGCGAGAGGCCAAGTTTCCACTCCTCTGGGTAAGTGTCAAGCTAGTGGACGCGTTTACTTAGGAGTTAGGTTAGATAATGGGGCTAATAAGTGTACTTGTCTGTTGCAGGTGGAACTTATCGGGGATTCTTGAACTGACAAGCGAATTCATTGAGCTAACTTATCAGGGACTTTTCAACTAATTGTTTTGGAAATCTTCTTGATTGTTCCGGGAATCTTTCTTTCAACTGATAAGGGATCTTTCAATTGTTCCGGGAATCTTCTTAAAGTCATCCGGGATTCTCAAAAATTGACAAACTATTATTTTAAAGAATTTATCTATTGCCAAGGGCTCCTTCTAAAATTATTGAAGGAATCTCACGAACCATCGAAGAACTTCCAAATATCGGAAGAACGAGTGCGTGCATTAGCGCCTAACTTCCGCGGAAATTGCCCGCGGAATTGATAACACTGACATCCGTCCCACAACTGGGCAACGAGATTGAAAGCAGAGTTAGATCGAACTCTGCCATTAAGAAGGAAAAAGGAAAGAGAGAAACCGGCAATATCGCAGTGGGTCGTGCACCATAAGGGACACTTTGGGTGGGCATTGCAGGGGTATCACTGGCACTTCCATCTTCCCAGTTTGTAATATTTGTTATTGCTCTTTAGCGCATGATTTTCCGCACATTAGCGGCTCTTAGTGTGAAGTTCACGTTTGTTGTTCAGTTGAAATTATAAATTGAAAATCGTCTTGTTCTTTTCTTGTTGTTCCCGATAATATTGAAATAGCTTTAAGGAAGAAAGGCCCTTTTCAATCAAGGCAACAAAATAGAGAAAGTGTTCATTTTAGCGACTTACTGTGTTGGTTAAACTTCCCGGTGCCCACCGCCGTGAGAACCATTATTACGACTTGCCCTTGCCAGTGAGACAGGCGCAGCCGACCGAGTGGTTTTACTGAGTCAGTGACCCCGGTCCGGGCGTTGAGATCTACTGGGGACATCCCTGAGAGTTGCCCTTGCCAGGGAGACAGGTACAGCCGACCGGGTGAATTCACTGAGTCAGTGGCCCCTGTCCGGGCGTTTAGATCTATCGAGAACATCCCCTCTAGATGTTGCCCTTGCCAGGGAGACAGCCGCGGTCGAGCGAAGTCGAGTTAGAGAGGGGCCCACGCCGAGTTCATCGGAGTCGGGAACGGACGGGAGAGAATATCCACGTAGAGCTTCACTCCCTTAAGGGAAAGTCAGGAACGGGCTAAACCTACGTCCGTTTTCAGGGAATCGGGCAGCTGGAAAAATCCACCGAGGTGCTTCACTCGTGTAGGGATCAAAGTCGGGAGAACGGGGGAGGGCGGGGAAGGGTTAATCTGTCAAGGGTTGGTGTCAAACGGGAGCATAGTCACCGCGGGCCCACGAACATAATCCGATACTATACTAGATCGAACAGAGTGATAGCTGTAACGGGTGGCGAGAGTATCACGTTGGGGCTTCACCAACGAATTAACGGGAGGCTTAGAACCCCTCCGCCTCGCTATCCGCGGCAGCTGCGAAGGTTGCTTTGTCGGATTCGCCACATAGTAATTTTTCTGGCATCCCCAGCGGGATTATTGTTCGATGGCGCAGGTCGCGAAGTGTGACCCGGGTGGTTGGACCGGCAGGTCTTTTCATCACGTGTATTTTAGGAGTAAGATACCTCACATTCTGGGAAAGGACCCGTTGTTGCGTCCTGGGATGACTTCTTTGGAAGCATTCGGGTTCATACACGTAACACGTCTCGAAAATCTTGAATCTCCTAATTTCGATGTTCTT